>JANHGB010007789.1:0-20051 GCA_026283785.1 Coracopsis vasa
GCCGTATACACGACGTCAAGATGTCAAACCGTCACAGTCATGAGGGGAGAGGAGCAAGCGGGGAGCCTCTCCGCGCTGCCTGGTGCCGGCGTGCAGGCGCGGGGGGCATCCACCTTCCGCTCCCCCGCCGATCCCCGCGCGTTCCTCACACAACTCCCTCAGCCAGCCACGGTGCCCACCGAGCCCCTCCTGGAGCCGGGCGAGCCCGCAGGAGGCGACGGCTGCCCGGGCAGAGCGCGAGAGGCTGGACGGACTCGCCGCGGCATCCAGCCGGCGGGGAAGGGCTGCTGCCAAAGGGGAAATCCGCGGTGGTGGGCAGCGTGAGAGTGAAGGCGAGCCCGGCCCGGCCTCTGAGGCGCCCGCGGGAGGCTGCGTGCCCGGAGACCCAGGACTGTCCCGCCGGCCTGACCCCCGAACCGCGTTCGTGATCGGCTCCTCTCTGGGGGCTGATCAACACCCCCCTCTCCCCCCCACCGCAGCTCCCGCCATCCCTTACATAAGAGATTTCCCGCCCAGGCGGGCGCTCCCCACAGGTGCGTCTCCAAAAGCGCGGGAGCGCCTCCTCAGCCCACCCTGCGCGCCCCGCGCTGAGGGGAGGTAATGGCCAGTGCGCTCCCGGACCAGGGCGGGAGAAACGAAACCCCACAGAGCCCCTCACCCCGCGGGCTCCAGGCCGGGATGGCAGCCCCGAGGGAGGAGGGCAGGGCGCCGCTCTCCTGATAAGTAGAGCGCTCCTTCTCCTAGGCGGATGCTCCCCGGAGACCCGCTCACCTTCAAGGCGAAGGCAGGTCCTGTCGGAACGGGGGCCATGGGGCCGCCCTCCGCTACACCATGGGCGTGAGCGGCGCGCTGCGCACAGGTACGGTGTCACTCGCACCGCGCTCTTCGGAGCGGAGCTGCGTTCTTGTCTCCTAAACATGAGCTGCCCCTGCGCATCTTTTATTTAAAAATCTCGTTATCATGTCAGGCAGGCTGGCTCCAGAGGACACGGAGAGACTGCGGCTTGTTTTGCGAGACGTGGATTTAAAATAACTTCCCCTAAACAGAGAACTGACTCTGGGAAAGACTTTTTAGCTATTCACTCCCCATCACTGTTATTTAACTCTCTCATCTCTGCCTTTTGGTTTGGCAGTAACCTGCCGAAGTAGCGATAGTGTTATCCTGAATACTATGCTGCCACCAAATGTAGGAAATCAACCCGTTACGGCGTGATTTAACAGTGTGGGCTGGCGCTTGAAGCAGTTTCCCTTCTCCTTGGGCACGTCTGTGATAGCCTCACTGCTACCGTTGCCCTCGGAAGAGGGGCTGGTGTGCGGAGCTGCGCAATGGCACAGAGCCCTCCCAGTCACCTGCGTTTCAATGGGGGCCGTATCACTGCCGTGCTTCAGGAACTTGGGCCAACTCCATGTGGAGTTTTGAAGCGATGAAGAAACAGAAAGGTGAGGCAAAGGGCAAAGCAGACGTTTGGAACTGGAGAGGGCTGTAGTTAGCTAATTGAGATCCTCTGCCTTCTCTTAAAAATAGACTCTAAGTACAGTGATGATTCCACTGAACAGTTTGACACTAAGCCTTGCATCTTTGTCCAGGAGGTAGGTTAAAAAGCCCCTTTATTTCTCAGCAAAGAAAACCAATCAGTCCCAGCCAAAACCAGCCTTTCTTTTTGGTTTTTAATATTTAATTCTTAAAACCTCCACCTCATCAACATCCCCTCTCAAGCCTCCTCTGAAATCATATCATTTCTCCCTTGTGTATGCTTCTCTCTCCTATTATTAACACTTTGTGATGCAGTTTGTGTTGAAAATACCACACAAAATTAATCTGTTCCATAGTTTCTATTGCAACTAGAGACAGTTAAGGTCCAGTCTTGTCAGGCGCTTAAGATTATGCAAGTTCCCCTGTTGATCTGACTGCTAAAAAGCTGCTTAAATATTTTGCATGATTAGCGCTATACATGTGCAGAAATAATAACACCAAAAAATGATTTATTTTATAGGCTGTTAATCCTATGGTGCAAGTTTCTTGTTTCGCTGAGTTCCTGGGGTTTTCCCAGAATTCCTCTACAGCAAAAAGAACGCAAAGGATTTAGGCTAGAATCTAATGTTTGCAGGATTCAGGCCCATGTGCTCAGAGTCTGACCCTAAGTGGCACATGCTTGGAGAAAACAGGAGGGTGATTAAAAATTCTTGAAAAAAAACCCACTTTGGATGAAACCCACAGAACCATGAACCCATAAATCATGTTACCCTAATTAATCATAAGCTACTCTAGTTGTTATGCTCTCTTTGCCTGTTAGTCATTATTAGCAGTGAAGTTACTTTAGCTGTACCATGTGTTAGAATTCTAATAATGAACTAGAGTTGTTCTAAACTAGGGCACAAATGCTTTTTACTAGACACCTGGCAGTGTGCTTTAGTGGCTTAATGGCTCCATAGCCACCTGCATATAAATATAAATATAAAAAATATAAATATATTTTTCAAAATATAAAATATTAAAAATATAAAAATAGAAATATAAAATATTCAAAATATAAAATATAAAAATATAAAATATAAAAATGTTCAGTATAAATATAAATTATAAATATAAATATAAAAACGTTCAGTACAATAATGGAAACAAGAACACTAGTTGAGATAAATGGATATTACACACAGTACTGAGGCACATATTGGGTCATTGTGTGATTTTATAAAGATTTTCTCAACTAAGTCAGTCAATAAACTCTTAATGTATTTCAGTTGTCTTTGTTGAGTTGAAAAATGTGGAAATCTTCCTAGTTTAGCACCATCACCTTCCACTTTCAACACTTCTCTTTTTGACACTGCTTTAAGGTAATAATCACCTACTTTTCTGCAGTTTTATCCCATAAGGAATGCATTTTGCCTCTGAAACAATTGATAAAATGTTTCAACTGGAACTTACAGTTTCATCTTTAATCAAGCACATATCCATTTAGTTAAGTGAAATACTGAATTTTAGGCACAGACCTTCTACAAAGTTAGGTATTCCCATTATATTTTTCTCAAATGCCACTTGTTTTCAATGAGACTTTCCTATGTGGATCAATGGCATATGTGGATCGACGGCAGTGCTTGTTCAACTTTATGCTTTGTTTCAGCTGTAGCAATTTATAGTCATGTCTCAGTGGAAGTTGTATAAATGCATACACTCATACTGTATATATGTATATATATGTATATTATACATGTTCAATTCAGCGTTTGGTTGTATATATTCTTAGAACTGATTCTTGCTGTGTTTTTTTATGTAAATAAGAGAGTTTGAAAAAGAGTAAAATTAGGAGAGAATGTTAATGAGTCAACCTGGATGTTGAAGTGGTGGTAAATCTAAAGAATGTAATGGGATGTTTGGATATATAGATACAGAATGTATTGCAGACCGAAAACAAAAGAAGTTATGATTCTATTATAGCAGGCCAACTGGCAGCATGTTTGCAGTGATTAGTCCTTAAAAGTACAGTTAAATATTAGATATCTGCAGAAGAGAAATAAGGTAGCTTGAGACATGAAAGAAATACCTTAGCAGACATGAGTTAAAGAAGCAAAATGTATTTAACAAGGAGCTACAAGTGGCATGAGGTTTATAGATACTGTATATAGAAAACAGTCCCATTATTTACAAATATTTTAAGCAGTGTTGAATGACACAACACAGAAGTTTGTTTTGAACCTCTACATTCCTGAATCAGCATACATATATCAGACACACCCATTTGCTTCTACTAAGTTTTGTTATTCGTCTATAAGGAGTATACTTTCTCATCAGTATTAAACTTGCTGGATGGTTAAAATGCAATTGTGTTTAGGCCTTTCTTTTTGTTACATAGCTAACACTTCATAATCCTTTGTCCTTTTACCTAGTAACTGCAATCATTATTATTGTATCAGTGCAGAAATGTGTGAAATCCCAGCCTGCAGTGTGTTGACACTAAATATACTTCTCCTTTTATAATTACTAAGTACACATCTTTTAAACTAACCTTTCTCTTTTCATTAAAAAATACACATATACAGAGTGGACAGAATGAACTTGTTCTTGTAATTTCAAGAATTCATAGCAATTTAAACTATAAACATTGACCATTTTTTAGTTATTTTCATCAAGTCTGAAAAAAATACACTTTGCACATAGCAAAGGGATCACCATCAAGAGATCTTAATGAGGCAGGAGGTGCTTCAGGAATGAAAATACATTCCTGAATGCTTTTTCATTCCTGAGAGACTTGTTTTCATGGCTCACTGAGGAGGAAGATAATTTATTGCAATTCTACAATGTAGAAATTACTTTTATCACATAATATTTTTCTCTTCAGTCTTTCTGTAAAACTGAAACTGTAGTAATTGCATGACTTGGGGTTGATGCAGGCAGTAACAGCATTCACATTTGGAGCGAACTTAATGAAATCCTGAGAGTTCTTTTAACTTCAGTTTAATTCAAAGGAAATTCAGAAAAATTCAGATAAATTTAGAAGTTTAAAGGAGTACTTGCAAATATACAAGAGGAAACACATGCATACTGCAGACGTCTTCAGTATACAGCAGTGGGAAAAAAAGTGCCAAAATGTCTAAATCAGCTTTCAGCAGTATAGATGAAAAATGAGTTGAGCCCTCAGGTTTGCCTGTTGCACAGCTATTGCTCTGAGTCTGAACAAGGAAAACTGCCAGTCAGGTTCTCTCTTTGGCAAAACTGATGTTACTTTCAACTTGAACAGTATTGCAAGTACTTGTGAACAAGGTGTATGTTTCTGCTTGTTGTAAATTAGACTGCCGTGGAATTTAGACCTGGAATGACTAGCTAGATGTCTGAGGATTACTGCAATTGACCAAGAAGGCTCTGCACATCATGACAAAGAAGGCTCTGCATATCATTCCAAACTCATGCCAAAAAAATCTTTATCTCTTGTTAACAAAAAGGAAAAGAAAGGCTGCAAAGGATCAAAAAAATTGGAACTGCTTTTGTATCCTTCCAGCTGTATCCTTCCAACCACCTTTGTTCCCATGAGTTCAACTTTTCAAGGCAGAAAGGAAGCCTTTCTAAACAGACTTTAAAGAGCATTTCAGATTTTCAAGGTTAAAGTCAGTATAATAGGCTGTATACTGTGCCTGAGCATAGAGAAGCTGTGCTTAAATGTATAAGAGGACACATAGCAAAGAAAATTTTCTAATCCTCTGCTGTCTGACTCTGGCATATGTTAGAACAGCTGAGCAGCTGATCTAACCCATACCTCTTCTAAAAACTCATCAGTAATGAAGAGGTAGACAAGTTTTAGTCTAGAATGCACATTCTCCAGGCCTGTAACATCCATGGATGGAAGCCAGAACAGGAAGAAGTCAAATTAGTGAGTCAGTTATAATCTGTCAAGTTTTAGCACTATTAATCTGCAAGGACTACAGAAGTGAGCTGTAAACCTCAGAAGTGAAGAACTTGTTCTTCACAAAATGTAAAGTTGCTGTATTACTTAACTATCAAAACATTTTAGCCACCATATATTTTGTATGTCTTCCAAAATGTGCTGTCAGGCAACCAAAATCAAGGGTTCTTACTGAATATTAGACCTTTTTAGTGTGCTTCCCTTCATTGTCACAACATGCCTATCCGAGGCTTGATGTATTTTATATCTTGCATATACTAATAATATATAGATGTAGGAACTCTCAGATTTGTGAAGAAGAACATTTCTCTGACAGTTCCATTTTTAAAGGATGCTAACTGTTCAAAGAGGCTCAGGATTTTCAAATGTTAGATCACAAGACAGGTGAAATAAGAGGTAGAGAGAAAGTAATAATGGTCTGAGTTCTGTGATATCTTTTTGATTATATGACACTGCAGTGTTCATGTCCCTATCAGATTCATTTATGTGCTTACCATGCCTGGCCAAAAATGTCAAATGTGGTTGCCAAAAGTTAAATATCCACAGGCCAACACTGTATCTACTAAATTCAACAACTGTCTTTCCACTGGTTTAAAATGGAAACTGCACTGGGTGATTTTGTTCAAGAGATGCTGAATAATCACAGCTTACACTGGAATCACCACATGTCTGACTGGTCAGAACTTCTGAAAACCAGGTCACATATTTGAAACCCCAGTAATGAATTCAGAGTCTAAATTTAGGCATATGTTGGAAAACTGTTGACGTGTACAAAACACGCTTATACGGGTTCCAGACCACTTTTAGGCAGATAGTAACAACTGTCCCTTCTTGACTGCACTCGACAGCCAATGTGAAGAGCAGTACTAAAGCTGGCTCCAAAGGGGTTTGCTTCTCTGTCCTCTGGTGTGATAGCCAGTGAGAAGAAATAATCTATCAACTAGGTATACTGGCAGATGATTCAAAAAACCATTAAGATTTCAAGGTGGAAAAGTAAGCACTGTTTGTTATGTTCTCTTTCTAGAGAGCATTCTGATAAGGCTAACAGGATTCATCACTGATGTTTCTTAGCACAGTACAACTCTGTTATACCTACATAAATGGGATATATATCTAGAACATCTGTCTAGGTATTCTGTTATACCTATCTGGAATGAAAAAGCATCAGTCCGGTCTCCTTGCTCTTTGCATTATGTCAATCATGTACACTGAAAAGTACATGTTTAGAGTAAATAATGTGAAGCAGATTTTGATAATAATTCTTTTTTCCTGTGGTTTTGTAACATATATTTGCCTAGAGGGCTTCTTTTTATTATTGTGAAAGTGTAGTGATCCCACAGCTAGATAAATAATAGGACAAATAAAAGCATTTTGACTGTAATGTGAAATGCACATTAGGGAGTCTTGAGAAGTGGTGCAAAAAGATGCTGACAGGAGATTCTAGAGGTATCTTTTTGTTGTAGTATTTACTTAAATCAGCAGATTATCTCTAACCTCCTAAATGCAATCTAATGTTAATAACATATTTAGGACATCTGCTCCCTAACAAATATATAGCAAATTACTGCAGAGTACAATAAGGTTAAACACATTTTTGATACAAAATGCTGGCACCTGAGAGTATAGCTTTCAGAATGGACTATTTGATCTGTATATTTATATATTTGTTTATATATTTTTATATGCAAGTAACTGGAGTAAAATGTAAAGAAGCTGCAAAAGGAATACTTATATATAGTATGGAAATAATATATATATTATTTCCTAATTTTATTTCCTATATATATGAAATTCATATATTCATATAACATGAACATATATATATAGGGCCAGTTGTAACTGAATACTTGGTAAAAGGACAACTTTTACACAGTTTTCTCAGGTTTGTATAGGAATTAGTCTGTCATTCACTCCCATGCACCTGACAGAAAGCTGGCCTCTTTAAAGTCAATTTTGTAATTTATATACACCTTGAAGTCTTAAATAAGATTTTCCAGTTTAAGAAATTCTCCCTGTGAATATAGTGATTGTTCTTCTTTAAAAAGAAAAACTAACAGAATTAAAAAGGAAATTGCATGTAATTTCTATGCAAACTAGAACAGTTGAAGTGAGCCTTGATAAGATGAAGAAACAGATAATTTAGATGGTGAACAATAGGATCGCTTTCCTACATAAACAATGCAAGTATTTCAACCCATAAAATGTCCATAAGTGAAAAAGAGCAGATATATCATAATACCCAATTATTTCACTTGTTTCTGTCATAATGTTTAGCTCAAGTTAAAAAAAAAAATGAACACTTGCACAGCAAGAACAGAAATAGGTCCTCCATACAAAGCCTGAACCATTGGTCCAGTTTTCAGTCTTTTAATCTCATTGCAAAGGATTTTTTTAGTATTAGGTCTGTTGATTAACATTAATTACTTACTGACAGCTGTACACAAAGGGCAAAGTCGTGACTCATCAGTGTTAACAGCAATATTACCATTAAATTCAATGGATGGAAGCTTCCACTCTAAGGACCAAGATTTAATAAGTTCATTCTCATTGAGATGTTCTTTATAGGGCATAAAATTCCATTTGTTTCAATGGGGTTATTTCATAATGCTACTGTTATTCATAATGAAAGCAAACCCAAAATCTACCATTAAAGGATAGAGAAAAAAATACAGAAAAGTTAAAGACAAAAATAACTGTTAAGGGCTGTGTTGTGATGCCTATTATATGAAAGAATGTAGAAATATTTGCAGAAATAATGTTTTTTGCATGCAGTACACCTTTAAACTCCGGTGCACATAGCTGTATATTGCTCAAAATGTATCCAAACAGAACCTGTCCTCTCTGTCCATCAGTAGTTGAAGCCCAAGGGAGACATGCTCTGCTGGCAGCATGATAAGGACAGCTTTCTAGCACATATGCTTGAGAGAAGCTGCCTGCACTGCTAAGGAAGCCAATGACAATCAGCAGCAGATTCAACAATCCTTGTTCCTACCTTCCTGCCTACATCCTTCCTAAGAAACTTTCTTGTGCCCTGAAAGTGTAAAAGAATGAAGGCTACTTCTCTCTGACTTCAGCACCTTTCACTACAGCTGCATTCCTCTGAGACAAGAGAAGAGTTATCTCTATACCATGAGCAGAAAAAAATTTCTTGGCAGCTGGCATACAGCTGTGGTTTCATTCCCTGATGAATGGAACAATTACAAATCTCAGCTCCTTAGAATAAAATGTAAAATCCTTTATTTTCATCTACCTGTTTCATAATAGTAATAATGAGAATAAGAAATCCATCCCTCCTAGGACATGAGGAGAAACTAGAGATCCTTTACTGTGATTACTCTTGGAGCTTGTAAAGGTGTTCTGATACCATGGTGATGAACGCAGTATAATTGCCAAGATAGATGATGGATCCAGCTGGCAATTCTCCCTCCTCTCTCACACATCATGCTGTTCACCACAAGTTTATGATTTTGTCCTAAAAATCTGTTGAGTCTTATTGGTCTTTACAAATTTACTTGCAGAAACCACAAAATGCTCTCTTTACTTTGATTTAGTTTACACTATGAGATTTTTTCAGAAATGACAGCCATAAGATATATTATTTTCTTGACAAGAAACTACTCTTAAGCCCTAGCTCATAAACAAATAAATGTGAGTTCTCCTTGGTAAAGAAGTATTTTATATACCTATCTGTTTGCTCAGTCACTGTAGGCAAGTTTTAGCCAGAATGGTATTATGAT
The DNA here is from genome assembly GCA_026283785.1 of Coracopsis vasa. Classification (NCBI taxonomy): domain Eukaryota; kingdom Metazoa; phylum Chordata; class Aves; order Psittaciformes; family Psittacidae; genus Coracopsis; species Coracopsis vasa. Next base: position 9,133 of record JANHGB010007789.1, read on the forward strand.
GTTTGTTCAGGTGAGATTTATTGTTCAGAAACTCAAGCTGAAAGTTCTCCAAGTTAACTTCTATCATGCACTTTTTCTATTTACATAAGATTTATGCAAGGATCAGTTTCGTTTGGTTCGGTGTCTTTTAATCTAGAATATGAGATAAATATTTTCTAGATTATATTACCTAAGAGCCCTCAAAATATTAGAATTCTTTTTTTCTTCAAGAAAGGAAAAGTTGAAAAATAATAACAATCTCATAGGTTCACAAAACCTTTCTCAAGATATTTACTCAACTCTAAGTTTCAAGTAGTAAGCGCTGCTATTTTCAATTGCCAAATTCTTAACAGCTGCATTGTACAAGAATGCCATTTCATTTTATACTACTTTGTGTCCTTGCTGGCAGCATCATTATCAAAGTCTGTGCATACCCATGCACAAGGTGCTAATCTTTCACCTGCAGAAGCAGAATAAGGTATTCTCAGGAATAAGTGGAAGAACTGCTGTTGAGAGAAAACCAGATGCCCACCTCCAAGGTTTAAAAATCTGTTATTCAGTATATTAGGAGTCAAGTGTAAAACATTTTTCATTGAGAAATTATTTTTAAACAGATTTTAGCTACTGAAATACTTCATCTTTTACTATTCTATGATTCTATGATCTTTGTACATATATAGATGCTTCCAAAACAACTATACTTCAAAAGCTGAAGTAGTAAATACTGGGACAATATTAGTAGATAAAATTCTAATGGCCAGGGCTCTTTTCAGCAGGGTGGATTTCACTCTTTATTTGCCTGAGTTGCAGAAATATGATTAACCAAAGTTTATCCAGAAGCAAATTAGTGCTAAAATGTGAAAATTAGAGCTTTGAGACTGTTAGCATGGCCTTTTGCTAGCTTATTTCATCCAAAGAGTCCAATTAAGCAAACCTGGCAGAAGCCTTAAAAGCAAGTATTCTCTGTTGGTTGTTAGTAAAAAAACAGTCAAATTTGTCACCCTTAAATTTGTCATTATGACAAACGGAACCTGTTTGCCCAGTGAGGAGCTGAAGGGGAAGAATAGAGTGCAACATCAGAACTACACAGATTGCTTCTGGCTTTAGAGTCCAAGAGGAAAGACTGGAAATTTTAGTACCAGTCTGTTTATGTTATCATGATTTCTGGCTGATGCAAGGTAACAGATGCTTCTTCAGGTCAGGGCTTCCCAGCCTGTTCCTAGACAAGCTTCCCATCCTTATTTACAGTAGATGGACTTCAAGTGTTGTAGCATATCAAATGCATGAGCAGACCACGTACAGATCTCTCAGTGCCTTAAATGCACAGTGGGAGGATCCCTACTACAGTTTAGCAATACTGGCATACAAAACCTCCACTGAGAAAGAAATTTAGCCTTATACAGTCCCAAATAAATTCTCAAAAATAGGGCAGACAAAAGTTATGCACAGTCCTTATGCTCATTCTCTGGAGATTCCTCCAGATTTATGCTGACTTGCATAAATAATGTGTTTATCCGGTTATACATTTTATATTTAACAATATTTAGACTTTGACTATAGCTTGACTAAAAATAAATATGTAAATTAACCTGGTTTCCAGTGAAGTTTGACCTTCCCTTGAGCCAAATTAGCCCTAAAGATTTCTAGAAAGGCAAACAGAATAGTTGCTTTCCCATCAGTTCCAGCAGGGAATGTGATGATCTCCATCTAGGTATGCTTGGAAGTATAATAATGCAAACTATTTTGCCAAAAGTTCAGCACTAGCAAATTCTCACTAATTCAAATTTCTTTAATACTTTCTTTAATACAGAAATAATTATACAGTATGGTGGCAGATGAGACTAGATTAGAATTGCTTGAGAACTAATGAATGTAAAAAGGTACTGTCATTTTGGAATCACAAATAAAAGAAATTAGTCCTATACTGAAGTAAATATTAGTGAAGTGCAGCGATGGATATAGTACTGCATCACATTTTGTATGTCAAATAGGCAGAGTACATCAAGATCTTCACCCGCTGAATCAGGTTCATCAATCACACTTTTTATATATTATATATGTATTTATTGGGCCACTTACTGTAAGAAAGACATTGAGGAGCTGGAGCATGTCCAGAAAAGGGCAATAAAGCTAGTGAAGGGTCTGGGGCACAAGTATGATGAGGGCAGGCTGAGGGACCTGGGGGGGTTTAGCCTGGAGAAAGAGAGGCTGAGGGGAGACCTTCTCACTCTCTACAACTACCTGAGAGGAGATTGCAGCCAGGTGGGAGCCGGTCTCTTCTCTCAAGTAACAGGCGATAGGACAAGAGAAAATGGCCTCAAGTAATGCCAGGGGATATTTAGATTGGATATTAGGAACAATTTCTTCACTGAAAGGGTTGTTGAGCGCTGGAGCAGGCTGCTGAGGGCAGTGGTGGAGTCACCAAACCTGGAAGTACTTAAAAGACATGGATGTGGCACTTAGGGACATAGAGAGTGATAAACTTGGCAGTGCTGGTTCAGTGCCCATTGGGCTTGATAATCTGAAAGGTATTTTCCAATCTAAACAATTCTATGATTCTAGATATTGTATACATTGATATGTTTTTTCCCCAAAGCTGTTTACTTTTTTCCAAATACCTGACTTTAAACCATTTTCCCATAATGCCTGTCTTCTGAAGAAGAATCTCAAATGCAGACTCAGATATTTCAGCTCTCTCTATACGACACATAGACAGTTAGATGCCTCAGAAGGATGAACCTAGAAGTCTGCATACTGAGTGGAAAACATGACAACCAACAATGAAGTGCTGATGAGAGAGGTTTGTCTCACCCAGTGCTCTTCTATGGAGGTTAAATAGCTAGCAGAAGATAACAAGCAGATGTCTCTTCCTAATCAATTCAAGAATCTGGACTCTGCATTCTACTTTCGTCTTCTCAGCATAAGAAGAACTTGTCCCTGGTTTCCTTCTGTTGTTTTTTGTTTACTTAACAGAAACCACTAATAACAGATGGAGAAGCTACTTCAGTTTAATAGGAGGAAGGGCAGAAAAAGAAAGGAGGTTCTTTGGTGAACAAAGTATCATTTTGCTTACAGTTGTCACAGAAAGCCTAAATGTGAATCATTTGGACTTCACTTTGCTCTTCAGAAGTGTGAGTACTACACCAATACTAGATATACTCCACTGGCTCTCCAATCAGTGATTACTTGTTCACATTCAAGGCCTTTCTTCAAGGTTTTCACTGGAGTCCAATATAATTCCTATGGCATCTGCAACTCAGAAAGTCGCTACATCCTCTGAAAACATTTTGAGTTATGAAACTCATCAGGAAACGGGAGTAAGGAGACATCCCTTGAAGGTCTCCTTACTATAGAGAAGAGACACATGTATTACCATTCATCTTACTGTGAATTTGCAGGTGGTAAAGACTTAATTAAAAGAGAGTAAAACTAAACTTATTTTTCTTGATATTAGAGTTCATTGGTAAATATCAATACTAACTGGTGATCTTGCCATCTCTGTGAGAGCTGTGGCTAGGTTGTTATTATGCAAACAGCACCAGCCAACACTCTGTAGGAATTATAAGCTCATATTTTTAATTGATTTCTTTCCATTCAGGAGCCCAAATACATAGGAATTTATAGTGGATTTGATTTATGAATGCAGCTCAGGAAGACAGCATATACAGTGTGTATACCATAGGTTCAGTCATTAGGAAAGTTTTCAGTTTCCACTTATTTTAGTTTTTACCTCCTCCTAGGCACTTATATTCTTCCTAGCATGTTGACCTCTTCTACTGTTTAGAAATATTGTTGAACTGCAAAAAAGGCACAGTCAATTAATTCTTTCATTTGAATAGTTAAACATTTTAAACACTCCCTCCATAACTTATGTTCAGCTATAGATATATTATTAATAGTAGCTTGTACAGTGTGCTGCAAAAGAATGTTAGGTACATAATTCCTAGAACCTGGGGAGGAGAACATTTCCCATTTCTGTACTCAATGACAAAGTTATCTTGTTCTAATTCAAACATGTTTCACAGTGTAGTAATTACACTGTATGAATGTTGTGCTTTTTTAATGAAAAATTCAGTAAGTTAATTATTCAAAAAATTGTTACGGTTGATGAATCCATCCCACTGTGTTCAGCAGAAATGTTAATCGTGCTTCACTATTTTTAGGATGCTCCTGTTTCATCATTCATTCCAGTAGCTTAGTCAATACCAAAGTAAGGCCATTGCATAAGTTCAAGATCGTAGGTTTGTAGCCAGACTGTCTTTTGTTAAATGGGTGTCATCAACATGCCATGCTTAAACATGGTTTATTACATCTCTGCTTATTGAGTGCAACCTTACACTCAAATGGTTTCAGTCTCTCTACTTCTTTGGACTGGCATTACGTGATTTTCTCACTCTCAGACCAACTCTTGAACAACTGCATTCAATGACTCTACCATGCTTGTTGAACAAGCCTGACTAGATCATAGTCGTGGGGTCTTAGTTTTACCTGATACACAAACAAAAATGGATGGAGCAGTTCAGTTTGTAAGGTCACTGGTAAATTTGCTAAGCATTGAATGTAACACTCTTCTCAATCTTAGCCTACTGTTGTACCAAACATGTAGCTTCTACACATTCTCTACTGCATATGCCTGCAACCAACTTGCAAACATTAAAATTATCTTTACTGCTTCCAAGTAATCTGGAGAAGAAGCACTTTAGTGAATTTATTTAATTTGCCTGATGTACATTCATCTTTAGCATGATCATCCTTCCACAAATGTAAGGATGTATCAGTAAGGACCAAGCATTTTGTTCTCCACTGTTTTAAAAACAGAAGAAATTCAAAGAGTGGGAAAGCCACATTTTTATTGTCAATTGAAGTCTGCTTAGTCTGTTTTTTGTATTTGCACAGTGGACTCTGTTACATTTGTAACAGAGAACTGAAAAATATTAGAGCTAGGAAATTAAAAGACCACCACTATGGGAATATACAAAAGTTTGCTGTCATTGACTTAGTTGTTATGAATAAATACAGCTGGGAGAAACCCCCTCAAAAAAATAAAATTGTAAACACAATTGAGGAGAAGAGTTGAAGTGAAAGGCCAGACTTCTGCCTTGTAGGGCATGCAGTCCTGTTCTCATCTATTATTAATTTTTAAAGTAGGAGCTTTGTGGTGCATATTATGTCTTCACTCATAAATCAGCCTATGTGTACCTCTACCTTTGTCCACATTTGATCTTTATCTCTTTTTACCCAAGCCCTATTAAACACCTACAGGTCTTTAGACCAGGAACCTGAGAGAAGTGGAAAATGTAATTATTGCTGAGATAATAGTGTTGGAAAATGGATCTTTCTGGTTATCTAATACTATCATTAATGGAAAAGGAAAGGTCCTTGAAATTCTGAGAAACAAAGTGCTAGACACAGCCGAAAAAGAGTCCACACACATAAAAAAATCAAGTGCTATTTAATTTTCAAATCATATTTCCTACGAATTAAACTAAGAGGTCTGTAATAGCAGTAATTACCTATTCAGCATCCTTCATCAGTCTCTGAACTCATTTTCTTCAGTCATTACTTGAGTGAAAAAAAAACCTTAAATGGGTCATTTATGCTTAAATTAATCTGTGCTTTTCCCAGAGTACCTTCTTTGTTCATCTTCAGCTTTAATTACTGAAAAACATTTTCTTTTCCATAATCTATGGCAAAATAGATGCATCCTTCATAGTCATCCTTTTCAGGAGGTTCAGTGACTGCTCTATTAGTGACATCACAGATGGTAAAGTGAATTTTAATATCTATTTCACATGCAAAACCTGGTACACAACATAAGTGACTACTAACATGCAGAGGAATTCTTTGAAGGTTTTAGGGGACATAAATCATTCTCTAAGGCAGCAAAGATTCTGATGCAATCTATTGGTAAGGCTGTAGTTTGAGGTGGTAGTAGTGGTAGTCTGTGACCCACGAAGGCCAATCAACAAGAGGGTTTACTTGCCTGATTGATGTACACATACAGTTTCCATTTACATAGAGAGGACAGTTCTGTGGTGTCGAACCTCACTCTGTACTAGAAGCTACAACTCTGCAAAGTGGTATGACAGTGGCTCCTCTTTCACAGTTCTTTGTAATTACTTTTTCTTTTTTTTGTTCTCAGAGTAATCTGATGTGGTTGTTTCTTTATGTCCAGTTTGTTATAGCCTGTCAGAATGGTGGCATACATGTGCTTCTCAAAAATAGAGTTGGTTAAACAAGTGAGCTACAAAGCTGCTAAAATTTAGGTGACCAAAGAAATATTTCCCATTTTATGAAAAAGCGATGAATTCTCTTTATACAAGAAAGGAAGAAAAAGGAAATATAATAATTTTTATTTTTAATTGTTTGCATATAAAAATGAGTTTTTTCTAGTCTGAAAAAATAATTTTCTGCTTTGAGCAAGGAAACAAAAGGATCTGCCCAGTGTGTTTGCAATGCATTTTGAGTTAGCCAGGGTAACAGTAAAACAAGAATGTCCTTGTTGTATGCCTAGTTGAAAAAACATCTAAGTGCTCTGACTGTTTATTGAATGTTAATACTTGAAGGATTGCTGCTTCTTTGATTTTTTGGCAGAAATAGCAACTGTGGTTAATGATCATCTGGGTCTTTATTTTTTTCTAATAAAATGTCATTTATCAGCAAAGAGGGAGAAAGGAATCTGGGAGTCATGCATACAGATGCATAAACTAAATACTGCTTCTTCTGCCAGATTGCTGCTTTTGCTTGTGCATTAATGGAAAATCTGTTTTAAAATAAGAAAAGTCCAAATTTTAGATCTAGATGTGGATTAAAAGCTCTTAAATCTAGATTTTTTTCTTAGATCAAGTCAAATAGTATATACCTGAAACCCATAGTACTCTAAAAATACACACACACATATATGTGTGTGCATATATACACTGAGTAGTTTCTTCAGATCTATTTACATCCCTAATTCCCTTCCATTTGTGACAGGACAGGTCTTGATGAGCTTGATGAGCAGCAGGAATCATAAATTTTAGATACTAGGTAAATGCTGTCCAATTCTGACTGGAAGAATTCTGGAGAACATTTAAGTCAGAAAGTTCTTAGATCAGGATGAGGTGGCAGTCTGTCACAATTTTTCTACATAACTTTGGAAGCAGGTACCTCAATTAAAGCCTTGGTTTCCTTCACCTAGATCTAGTTCTGCTGAACTCCTATGCATTTTTTCTCTCTCTGTTTCAATACAAACTCATGACCCAAACACCCATGGCTCTTCAGAAGTAGACACCTAATGTGTCAAAAATATGCACCAGAGCAAATAATTGCTTCTAGTCTAGCTCTGTCATTCACTGGAGTCATTACTGATTATGACTTTTGAATCTGCTGACAGCCTAGGTCTCAATTACTCAATGAAAGGTGCAAATGCTCAGTGTACCTGAAAATGAAAGCTTAGAATAGGGAAATCCAAAATCAGAGGCACTTGAATAAAGTAGAACTCTTGACTACTTGGCAGCACACAAAATGAGTGAGACATCTTACAAAAATGACCGTAGATCTAGATAGAACCTGTATCTGTGTCAGAACTGGGAATTCAGTGTGCAAACCAAATTGAGTTAAATAGTGTGTTTAACTCATTACATCAACTTTTATATCTCTCATAGTTACAGTGATTCAAGGAATATATTACAGGTTTCTTGAACAAATGGAGTCTGCCCACACTAAATGAGTCAGATAAAAATCAATTACATTGTGGATCCTTAACTGTGGAAATAATCAATGTCATCATTGTTCTCTTCCTAGCAACAAAATATTGGTGCTGGTCAACCAATCTTTTTAATATTTTTATATTGTTTTGTGCGCCCTTTGAAAAGAAAAAGCCATTTGGTATCAAGGCCAAATATCAACAGGACCTTTTTAACATTGATAAGCACTCTTTAGTGTAGTAGTTCATTTATGTTTGTATAGCATATCAAAGGAGCATAAGTTTCATGAGATTTTGTAACGTTTTAGTTTATTTATGCTGGCATTGTCATCCTGGAGTCTTTTATTCTCAGCAATGGAATGAGAGATAGAGTGGGCTAGGATGAGATACTACTGCAAGGTTTCAAAACTTACTAATTTTTGTTCATTAGCTGTTCAGAGGAGAATAATAGGAGAGGTATCATATGCCAAACCTTCCAAAATGCTACATCTGCTTGGAATGCTGTCCTTTTACAGGATTTATGGGAGCTGGAATAAGAGATTAATAGAAATCAGACTTGATACATTGTATGCATTATTTATTTTCAGCGTGTGTAAGTCCATATTGTCTCTAAACAAATACAAGGATGCAATCCTTTTTGTATCACCCAGTTTTATTAGTTCCCATTATTTTCTCTTAACTTATCCCTCAAGGACTTTTATATACCAGCATGCACTGAAAACACATGTTGATAATTGTGTGTTGTTTACACCTCCAATCTTCAACAGATTCCCTGAATTCCAGATGGCAAATAGTCATTTTATTCTATGTGTAAGACTACACTGGTTTACTTTCAAATCAGTGTATCTGTCTGTGCTTTGTAATTTTAATTCCAGTGTCTAGACCAACCCTGTTAATTCCAGTGTCTAGACCAACCCTGTTATGTCCTATTCACCTTCTGTATTCCTTTTTTTGCAATTTGTTGTCTTCTTGTCATTTACTGACAATAGAGAAACGATTCCCTCCTTTAACCACTGCTTTGACTGGTTTGATTTTTATACAAATTGCTCATCAGAGGTAGTAAATTTTAGAATTATTTACTTCTTTTATCTAGTTCTCTTGAAGTGCAGATAATACTTTAAACTGCAGTAAGAAATAGAGTGTATGCTACTGGATTTTCCAGAATGTCCAAGTTGTTAAGAACTGCAAGGATTGGCAGCATGATCTTAACGCATAGTAGAATAAGTCTTAGAAGATCTGGACTCCTCAGATCTGCACTGTTCTAATCACAGTCATTACTAAGCTAAACCTTATATAAGCATTTCCTTTTAAATGCCTTCATTTCTCACTTTTCATCTATCTTATTCTGAATATACTGCATGCTCTTCCAGAATGGTATATTGTCCTCTGTATGCTCACAATCACTTTTAAATTAATGATTTTAAAAAAGTGATTAGTAGAATCACTTTTTACAATTAGTAGAATTATTCTCAGTATATACACTATAAATAATACCAGACACGTGGTACTGTAAATTATTTATTCAGTGTCATATTCATGACACTTTGTATAACAAGTCAAGTCCTATGACAAAATTGTGCTGCTTTATCTAGGCCTCATCAGGAGTAAGTTAATGAAAATCTATAATTAAACTGACATAGATCAGTAGTAACTTAAAACAATTTAGTCATAGTAAAATGTGTTTAGCTGCATAGCATTTGGTCCATGATCTTGGCTTCAAAAATGCATACTTCAAATTTGGCTGAGTAAAGGAATCAGGAGAGAGCAGAAATGCCCCTCCTGCACACACACTCCCCATCCTCAGTTCTCATGTTTATATGCAACTGTTCCTTTATTACTGCAGATGAAAACACTTTGCACTCAGGCTCCAAATCACAAGAAAATGTGTTTTAACTACAAAAGGGAAGTTTCTCATAGCATCCTCATTACAGTAGACAATACACTGATACAGTATCAGAGGATTCCATTTGAAGAGGAGGCAACAAAGGCATGCTGCATACTCACTGTACTCATCACCTAGAAAGAGCCAAGCATCCTGAGGCTCCTCCATGACCCATCCTGCAAAGTGATCAAACACAGCACTGACAACAGAATTTTGTAGAAAAGAGCTCCCTACACATGCCTAGAAAAAAGAGCTGTGAGACTTAGATAAATCTAGAAGATCTTAAAATCCACATCTCTGCCAGGTCTGATTCAGTCTTTCAGACATGCATAACTTAAAAATGGTTGTCTTTATCAACACATCACAGATTATAAAGGTAATTTGCTGTGCTGATCACAATCTCATGTCGTTGTGTTACAAAACTGCAGTATGCTGTCTTGCTAAGACAGTAATGATCTCATTACACATTTTGGCCTGTTCTTGATGGCATTTCACTTGCAAAATTCATCCCAAGTTTAGCTGAAGTCTTGCAACAACAAATACATTCTGGTGTAGGACTGCTCAGCCCTATTAAGCAGATAAGAAGAAAATGGAAAGGAAACACAAAAGGTCAGAAAGCTCTTTGGATCATTCAGCCAGTTGCTCTGATATTAGCATGAGTGGCTCCAGCATTAGACCTTCATCACATGTTCATATGATAGTGTTAGGGTATTTAAATAGGCTGAACCCAAGAATCAAAAATGCACCTTAGTATTTATTTCCTTAATGTACCAAATTCTGCCTTATAAAGAAAGGAATTGACAAAAACTACCTAATAAAAAAAGATTTTCTCTAGCTCTTTCCATTTAATGATGGCAGTTTCCAAGCAGGAATGAACCTGTTTTCATTTGTGGATAAAAATACCCCCTTTTACAGATAGAAAAGTAATCCAGTCATAGAAATGCATTTTAGTTGACAATAGGAACCTTATGTAGTGCTCCACCATGGAGTTCACAAGATGAACAAAGAGGCACTGGAACTCTGCATGCAGTGCTGAACAACAGGGTCATTGCTGTTTGACTGGGAAATCACAACCCTATTACCTTCTTGCATTGCTAGGTCAAAAAGGGACTCCAGTCCAGAAAAGATTAAGAAGACATTGCGAGAGTTATCCATCTAGTTATTACCTGAGTGTCAGGGACTGTAATTACCTTAGTAATCTGTTACTACTAATCAGGGACTGTAGTGATAGGACAAGGGGTAATGGGTTAAAATTTAAACAGGGGAGATTCAGGTTAGATCTTAAGTTCTTCCGTGTGAGGGTGCTGAGGCACTGGCACAGGTTGCCCAGAGAAGCTGTGGCTGCCCCATCCCTGGCAGTGTTCAAGGCCA
>JANHGB010007793.1:0-15376 GCA_026283785.1 Coracopsis vasa
CTGACCAATACTTTCGAAAGGTCTTAGAAGCCAAACTATAAACCCTGACATTTAAAAGGAGAATGAGCAAGTTACTTTGGAAATAACATCCTCAGTCTTCTGTGAGTTCAGTCTGATGAAGCTGATTTGTGCAATACAGGTGGCTGTGGTTTAAGTCTCTCACGTTCTTTAGGGATGCACAACTGTGAAGACTGGAGGAACAGCACCATATCCTATTAGTAGCAGCAATATCACTAGTTAATATTTATCTGTTTTCCACTGCAATCATGCAGATGCACATTCCTCAACCAAAAACTTCAACACCTAAATGGGTTACGAATGGCTCCCCTGAGACCAGACAACCTTCTTATTCCCCAGCAGTGAGCAACTAGAGGTAACTCTGGGTGAAACAAGAGAAAAAGCCATTAAGGAAAAGATTTATCAAAGGAAAAAAAATTGAAGGCTTCCAATGCAATCCAGGAAAACCTCTTGGCCAATAGCTGCAGCAGCAGTAATTGTTCTAAATCTATCAATAAAGCTAAGCTGCTCCTTCATTGACTGCAAACACCAATTTCTTTCATGGAGGATTATAAGTTGATGCTCATGGTCTCTCTACTGCCATTAGGGTGATAAACAGTTTAAACTACATCAGGATCTGACATGTAGATCAATTCTGGGTCCATAAAGAATCTACACAAGAGCTTCCCGGACAGGGATTTACTGCCCCCAGTTTTTATTCTCTCTTGCTGCTAAAATTACTTCTGTCAAGTACTTAAAAGAGTCAGGAAAAAAATAAAAAAGTAAAAAAGGAATTAATTTTTCATGTGCTGCTGGAACGGCCTTTTTAAATTCCAGAGTTTTTAAGGCAAATATGTTCCTGCTTTTAAAATCAAGCTGAACAGTGGGTGGTATTTAGCTAAACAGCGAGCCGCTCGCACGGTCCGCTCACTAGCAAGCAGACAGCAATTTGAAACACTGAACTAAGCTGTCTAGATTTTCTCTGAGGGCAGTCACAGGCTTCACGTTACCAGCACCAAATGATATTAGACATTTAATTTTAAACTTCAGGTACTTAAATGTAAAACCTTACAACAGTAATAGTCATAAAGCAGTGGGGCATTCCATTTCAGAGAATGGATTTTTCTATTTTTCCCCTTTAATTTAACCAGCACCTCCTGTTTTGTGGCTCTGCCCACTACAAAGTAATTTATCTAATTAGGAGATGTTCACAGCTGCTTGAAAGACAGAAGCCCCAGGAAACCAAAGGTCTGGTTTGGAAGACTTTGAAAAGTTCTCCGGAGCCACACAAAGTATTAATTTAATATGGAGGGGAAAAAAAAAGGAGAAGGTGCAGAGAAAAATTGAATCCCAATATGTTATTTTGTCTACAATAAAACCATGTGACAATAAGCAGCATATTCTCCCATACACCGGCATTTGAATTCCAAACGATGCTTTGCTTCTCGCCGTTCCTGCGGCTTTCTCAGTGTTATCTTTTTATGAGTAAAATTCAGAACTCTTTTAATGGAGGAAAAATACCCCCTGAAATTAAAGAGAGTTTTTCATGCGTCAACTTGCCAACATAAAGGACACATCTCTGAGCTTACCGAAGGATGAGACACCGAGAGCAGGGAATTATGCTGGTGGGTTTGGAGCAGGTTTAGCACAATGCTGTTTTCTGCTAACCAAAAACACACCCCACCATTAGTCCAATTTTTCCCATATATTTATGAAGTTAAAAATACACCTTGCAGAACCTCTGCAGGAAATTGTTCAAGCTCAGCTTATTCAGAGGTACCCACCAGTCACTAGTGCTTTTGGAGTAGGTATTTCATAGCTAATTCTAGCTGTCGTCTCTTCTGATCCAGAAGTAATCACAGATGAATGTCAAGTCAGAAAAGGTATTGCACATACTTGGGAATACAGAGCTCATGGAGGAGAAAAGGTTCCCTTCACCAGGAATTGAAAGCCAGCTGAAGCTCAGCATCAGGAGCAAAGCACAAGTCCAGCACGGATCTCAAAACCAGAAGCGGCGTTACAACGTAAAGGGGAAAGGGAAAAGTAGGAACTTAGGTTGGATTTCTACTTTTCAACATTCTGATTACGTGCCACTTTGAGGAACTTTCTGATCTGCATTTTGAAGACTTTCCTGCAGCCTCAGTCGGCTCTAAGGAGCATAGGGATGATATATGCTCACCTGCCTATAGGTATGTCAAACTATAAAGGACTGGAGACTCTATCTTGTCTTTCACTTGCCTTCCTTCTAGTGCAAACATACAATATTCTCCAACTTTTCTTTGAAAAGCTACAGTATAAAAGAAGGGTGCAGAAAGCCAAAACTGTGATATAACCTTTCAAAAGGAAAACAGAATTGGGATGGATTAAAATGATAAAGCAGCTCAGGAAAAAGAGAGACACATCTATATCCTTCACTGTGAAATCAGCTCAGTCTAAAGGAATCCATGTAGGGCAATGCAGATTGCCCTAAAAGACCAACCAGTTTCTAAAGGAGTGGGGGAGTTGAGTGGACACAGAAGGGAACAGTGCTGAAGCATTTTATCTTGCTGCTAAACAGGATCTACGGCTGTCACGGAGGCTGAAATAAAATGTGCTTGCTATAGAAATACTTGGTCAAAATTGGTACCATTCTGATACAAACACCATGCTGCTGAAGATGCTGCCCACAGGTTTAGAGCTCCAGAAATCTACGTGCTGCAGTTATCATAGAATCAGAGAACAGTTTGTGTTGGAAGGGACCTTAAAGCTCACCCAGTTCCAGCCCCCTGCCATGGTAAGGGACACCTTCCACTAGAGCAGGTTGCTCCAAGTTCCATCTAATCTGGCCAGTTACTATGGACTTTAGAGTTAATGCCACTCAGACCCAAGGTGACTGTGATTTTAAACCCTCCATTCTCATAAAGTGGCACTGAAAAGCTGCCCAAAGCTGCTTAAAAACCCAGAGACAGTATCAGGACTATTACAACCTTATACAGATACATACTTACATATATATGCATATATATATGGGACACGTGAAATACTTTTTCATATTCCTGTAATTCTATTTTAGGGATAAGCCATTCAGAAACAACTTTCCTTCCCCCTTCTCCTGTCCTGTTGACATTTCTCCCCATTATCCATATTCTCAGTTTCTTCTCAGTTCACTTTCACACATCCTTCTCCTTTTCCCCATTTCATGAACTTCCTATGGTGTCTCCAATTGCCTGTTAAATCCTATGCTGTGGGACACGTGCACTCCAATGCTATGGACCATCTTGGCACCACAATACATTACAAACACCCATGTCCCAGCACACCCACCACAGCTGCTTCCAGGATGCTCTGATTTGCTTGGTAGCAGGTCAGCTATAGGTGAATAGCATTATATCCCTGTCCTTCCCAGGCACTCCACTAAGGCCAAATGCACCATTTTGTTACCACATATCACGCCTACCCTTTAGAAACCACAACCCCTTTCTCCCTGTTACAATCTAATCACTGCAAAACACCATCTGGAATAGTGTTTGCTCCTTTTAATACTGTTAAATGCTCCACAGAAAAACACTATGACTATGCCAGTAGTGTGCACACATTAAAGCAAGAGCATAGCAGAGAAAGGACATCCCGATGAAAGATGTGGAGGATAAATTACTGCTAAACACCTACCACACGGAGTAAGGAAATAAGAATACCAAGTGAGCAACCTACATTATGTACCTGAAACTAAAATGAAGCTGTATTATAATTGTATCAGCTCTCCTTGCTGAAAAACTATTGTACTGATCTGTTTTCTGATCTGATTTCTCTTTTCCTCTCAAATGCCACAAGTTTGGCTTCCAACCGAGCATCTGGGTGAACATCAGACTGTTTGAGTCTTTTTCTTCCTTGTACAAAAGCAAATGACCAGACTCCCCCTTCACCCCAAAGCAGATAATCCCCCCCCAGCTCCAGGTTTCTTACCACTGCTAATGCCAGAGTTTGCAATGACTGTTGCCTCACTCCACTGATCTGCACTGGAGACCGAATAAGAGCGCTGATGCATACCATCCGGACGGCTGTTGAAGGAGACTAGACTGATCCCACTTGCCATCTGAGACACAGATGTGCTAGTAGTCACGTTCCCTAGACATAAATGGAAAACAAATCGTGTCAATAGAGAAGACAAAATCGATTCGCATGAAGATGGATGGGTGCATCTTAACAGAGCAGCAAAAGAGGTCACTTAACCAACACCAAAACCAAGCAGCCCTCCCTGCAACAATGAAGGGCGACCAGCTTGGGGCACTGCAGATTTTGGCAGCCCTCTCAAATCCAGCTAGGAACTTCCGACACAAGAGACTGAATTGTCAGGATTTCACCTCATCCTGTTCATTCCTCACCTAGGAAACACCACCTTCCACAACCCTGCTCCCACGCAAGGCAGACTGCATAGAAAAGGAAGGTATTCCTGAATACCACTGTTCACACAAGCAACCAAGATGAGCCAACGAAGACTTTAAACCAATCTACCTCAACTCCATGACTTTAAACCAATCTACCTCAAAATACTACTTCACGTAAGTACGTAGCCCAAGTAAAGCCAAGAACACAGACATGGGGAACAAGTAACTGGTAGCACTGCAAGACCAAGCAAAACACTTACTTTGACTTTTAATCTTAAACCAGTATCACGACACAAAGCACACACTAGAGGTTTGTTCCATTGACTGCAAACATCATTCCTGTGCCTAGTCTCACAGCAGCACACCAGTCACAGCTCTGTCTGAAGGTCTATGACTCTACAGGTGAGATACAATAGCATTTCTCAGCATACACCAGAAACAAGTATTTTCCTGATCATTGAGGTTTAGGACAACAAAATGCTGGGAAGTGTGTGTGAGGGGGAGCAACAGGAACAGGTTTCTCGCCATAAAACAGGAGAAGTGTGATCTGGAGAACAAGAGGCTCTGGGGAGATGAGCTTTAAGGTCCCTTCCAACACAAACCAGGCTGGGATTCTATGATCGGGTTGAATAAATGTTCAGAGTCAAAACAATTAAAACCTTCGCAGAAACTCAGGTTTCTGATGGTTTCAGTCACAACTTGATACGGGCCCAAGTCTGCTCGACAGTGCTGGTTTCTGAGCGTATTTTACTCCAGCCCTATCACAGGACTTGCATATTGCAAAGACACAAAGATTTTACAATGCTACTTCCTATTCCTCATGGCAGGCTCTCACAAATTACCCCACAGGTCTTCTATGGGTTTAAGAATACTCTTTATGGACATATATAAAGGGAAAGAGACACAATTTTATAGAACACCCGAACACTTTGCATTTCCATTGCACCTTCTACTGATGAGTTCAGAGAAATTAATGAATTAATTTTCAATGCTCCTGTGAGGTTGTTAATTATCTGCTATCATTTCCCCCATTTTTCAGAGGTTAAATGACCCAGGGCCACAAAGGAAGATTGTGGCAGACTTGAAAATAAAACCCACATCTCCCGACTCCCAGTTCTATCATTATGTCTTTTCCCAGAGCAGCCTTTGGGAAGACAGCAGAGCTTAGTGAACTACTTTGTGTTATTAGAGTTGGTATAATTGTCCCTTTCTCTCTTCCCCTTTCCCAAGACTAAACCTCATCTTTAGTCCCTAGCACAGATCCAGCACTACGGTATCTGTCCACCTGAGTCTTGAAGGCACTGACACAGTCCCAAGAACTTCTGCATGGCAATCTCTGCTTTGGAGACACGAAATACATACAGGATTTTGGAACCATGTTGGGACCTCCCAATGCAATGCTGTAGCTACTGGCACATAATTCCTCTCTAATCACCTTCCCTGGGCAACCCTTTTGTCCAAAAGAATCCCATAATTAGAGCATCATCTGCCAAAGTGCTGGAAAAATGTATGCTTCCAATACCTTCAGGATATTGTGTGCTTGACTCCATCAACTGAGAGCAAGTTGCTAGTGCTGGCATTTTAGCACCTTCCAAAGAAATGCTCAACAAAGAAAGCAGGCCTACAGAAATGAAGGTACAAAGCAGAGGATCAGGTTATATAGCTCAGTGTCCTCAAGTCACAAGAGAAAGTGGAAATACTAGCTGACAGTACACAGATTTTGAGGCTCCTTAGAAGAAATACCTCCTTCCAAATGAACTTGCGTAATGCTGCTGATGTTTACTTCGGAATAACCTTTTCCTCTTGTTTTCACAATCCACTAATACATGATTTTGATGATTCACCACATTAAAGGGAGAGGCTGACATGAATGACTGAGCTTCACACCAAGTGGACTCTAGAAACTTGAGATTTAGGCCAATATCACCACCATGTGGATCAATAAAGAGAAGCCCTAAGCTCTGCTCTCCTGGGGCAGGACAACCTGGTGGAGCAGCAGAGGATGGGGACCAGTTGGTTGAGTAGCGGCACTGCTGTGAAGGACTAAGAGTCAAGAGTGGATGTCAGAATGTGTGGTAACACTGTACTTGACACAAATCACAAGCTGGGCATCTAAAACACTGCACACAGTGTCTCCTACTTGAAAAAGGTACTTGGGAGATGAGAAAAGAGCCAGCAAAGAACTACCAAGACAGTCAAATCTCTTTGGTTTTGCTGTATGACTTTTTTAGGCATCTTTTGGTTATTACTAGTAAATAGCATTGGAAACAACTTGTTTTCTTCACAAGCATCCACCTTGCCAAACTCCAGAGCAATGCCACAGAAGTGCACTTTTAGCCTGTAGCCATCTTTCACACTGCACTGAGAAAAATGGGAAGCCACATGTACTGAATTCCTGGAAACAATTACTGGATGACCCATCCGTGTTACCTGGTGTTGGGTGTTGCTCTCTCTGAGCAATAGTATTTGTATGTTGACATCTTCTGACCAGTTCACATTTGCACAGAAGCTTTAAGTCCCTTTCTAACCATGATGCAAAAGCAAAACCTTAGAAAAGAGAATATCAAGACTTCTACATCACCATATCTGCACCCATTTTCATCTTAATGCCACCTTATGGAACTCCATCCCCCACGTTACTACATCAAACTGTTGAGTAAGTGACTTATTCTGCAAACCAAATGAGAATTCTTCTTTCATTTAATGTTTCTGAAAGGTACTGCCATAGTCTGACAGAGCTGCTACCTGCACCCCTTGCAAAAATACTTATTCAAGGTTAAATTCCACTTTCTTCAATGTGCTGTAAGGTTTTCACGATACATCAGACCATGCAAGCCGGAATCCATGGGTAGATATCAAAAGGACTGGCCTATAGAAACAAAGTGTGCCCTTTCTCCTCCCCTTCTGAATGTGTTCAGCTCTAGCACAAAGTTCTTACTTACAACCTGATTTCAGAATCATTATTTCCCAATTTATAGCTCAATTTTCCGCTTC
The DNA here is from genome assembly GCA_026283785.1 of Coracopsis vasa. Lineage (NCBI taxonomy): Eukaryota > Metazoa > Chordata > Aves > Psittaciformes > Psittacidae > Coracopsis > Coracopsis vasa. The sequence continues at coordinate 7,356 of JANHGB010007793.1, forward strand.
CCAGTTTAACCGCAGCATGCCCAGGACACGGATTCCACCACTCCAGTAGGCACTAATGGCATCACACCAAAACAAGGACTATTGGAAGTCAGCTACTGTTCTTGCACACTTTGTAAGCTGCGCAAAGCTTCTACAAAACAGCCCTATGGATTTTCCTGTCTGTAACAGGCAAACCCCAACCCAGACACCTCAATGAAGGATTTCTGCTCAAGGATAATGCCTCAACAGAAATAATCTCAGCCTTTCAGAAAAGAAGTGAAAGATAGTTAAAAAGAGGAGGCCAGCAATACTCACTGAGAAGTGAACCCTGTACACTGGGATGGGCACATAAAGCCTTTACATCAAGCTTTGGAAGCAATGGCCTTGATGCATTCTGCCTCTGCTGTCTCCCCCATTTATACATGCATACACACACATATGTATATATCACAGAATCCCAGACTGGTCTGGGTTGGAAGGGAGCTTAAAGCTCATCCAGTTCCAACCCCTGCCATGAGGAGGTGCCTAAGAGCTCACCTCAGTCTCCCCTCTGAGCCATTCCCCTTGTCCTGTCCCTACAGGCCCTTGTCCAAAGCCTTTCTCCAGGTTTCTTGTCAGCCCCCTTTATATCTACCTATCTGTAGACAGAGAAGATACATACATTGACATTAACATGAAATCCATGGTCAGCTACCTGGCCCATTCAGGAGCTATGAAAGAGTGCCTCTTCAAATACATCATATATGCATCAGCTGGTTGTTTAAGTTGATTAGCAGGGGGCAGTTAAATTACTATGCTAATCCATGTATTCTCAGCACTGTTTCCTTGATATGGATATGTGTATATGCTTACTGGGAAGCCTTGATTAGTTCAAGCTTCAATGTGTCAAAGGCTCCAGATTCTTTCCAAAGAATAATTTCAGCTGTACTCACATCCCTAAAGTGTGGGAGCTGATTTGAAAAGGTACTTACCTCTACCATATGCTATTTTTCTTTAAACAATTTGCATTTCAAAGTGAATATGGCATTTATATTTGAATGAATATCAGTATGTTGCCAGAACTTGTCTCAAATGAGCGGAAAAAAAAAGATGCTGGTCTCCTATTGAACAAAAATGTTTTCATCTACCAAAGGAGCATCAAAGGGAGAGTTCCTCTTTCTAGCTCTAGACAGCTTTATTAAAACTATCTTTTCTGATATTATAAAATACCCCGTTACGATCGCGCTTACAAAATGTTCAAACAATTAAGCTCTACAAAACCCATCCAAATTAAGATTCAAGGCAATTTCCAGCTCGGGTGAAAGCTCAGCAGAAGAACTTCTATGAAAAGTGAGAGCACTCACACAGAACCCCAAGTATATGTCCATCTATTCAGGGTAAATAGCCAGGAACAGCAAGGAACAAATAAAGACAAGAGGCTCAGCTGAAGAGAAGATCTGCAGAGGAGTGCATTCCTGTGTGTACTTATAAAGAGGCTGATAGAAACACACACACTGGGGGTAGAACATGTCTCTGTTTCCTATGCAGAGGGTCTTCCTGAGAGCACCAGATTATAACACTTAGATATATGATGAAACTAAGGAGATTTAAACAAACCCAGGACCATACAGGATGCTAAGTGCACATCTTGTCAGTAAAACCCAAAAGATAAAGACTCAGTGTATTATAAAAACGTGAATAAAACACACAATAAAGTTTAACATAATGTTATCTTACATAAATGTTATCTTATATCTGCACAGAGACTTCAGAGCTGCTTCCAGTGTTTGAAGGGAGCTACAAGGATTGGACACAGGGGCTTGGAGCAACCTGCTCTAGTGGAAGGTGTCCCTGCCTGTGGCAGAAGACTGGAACTGGATGAGCTTTAAGGTCCCTTCCAACCCAAACCATTCCTTGATTCTACATATGCAGTCACCTGCCCAACTATAAAAGAAACCATTCAGGGTTTTTGCCTCTTGCTCCTGTAACAGAACAGGATGATGGACAGCATCTTCGCTATTCCTCTTTCACCATCTTTTAGCTTTAACAAAACCAGCACAGTGAATCCTCACTGGGCAGCACAGGTTATTTTAACACACCCACCACTTTAAACCGAGCCTTCACCAACTACGCCACCCACTAATTACAAATGCACAATGCACATCATTCACAACCATACCCTAAGAGGCCAGATACAAACGACTTCACTACATGGAGGTGGTCACACGTGCGTGATTTCTCCCGAACAAACCACTTAGTTACAAGAAGTTGTATTCAGAGTGCAACTAATATACTCTTGGATTTATGAGACGAGCAGAGATTGCAGGGGTTGTGAAGCAGAACTGTATTGTTCCATGCAGCAGCAGCATGTGAGACCTGCAGAGAGTGGCTGCACACAAGCACAGAAAGCAGATGAACTCGAGCCGATGCTTTCACCATGGCTGTGGTTTATTTGTGCTACCCTCTTCGTGTTCACCATGAGCTTCTCTTCCAAAAAAGAAAAGGAATTAACCTCTCAAGGCCAGAGGGCTGTGCTCACCAGCTGTTAGAACTAATGAAAAAGACATTAGAGTTGTGGGTCAGGAAATCCTGACTCTTGATATCAGAGGGTTAATTGTTTCAAATCACGTTGGGTCAATTTATGTTGCAGGAATACTGCCTATTCTTGAAATGCCCTCTAATTCAGTACAAGGCACTGTCAAGCAGATTAGATTGGCTGTTGGTTGCCTGTTCAAAACCCACTCCCGACACCGCTCCCTAAAGTTTCTTCTGGCATTAGGGTGCAAAAGGAAAGGCAAAGAGGCCGCTCTGCCAGCTCCAAAAAGATGGAAGGCATTCCCTCTCCCTTCCTCCATTCTGCATTGCCCTGATGAACCAGTTCCCAGAGTTGTGCAGGTATCTTTCCATTGGACAAACCTTTCCTAACAAATAGGTGACCATCCAAGCTGCACCACTTTCTGCCTCCTGCTTTGCCTATAAACATGCATGCTGGGACAACTCCTGCTTTAGCTGGAAAATCTGGGAATGGCTCTTCTGGGTTCCAGCTGCTTGCTGCTTCACATACCAGCATCTGCCTGTTACAGATTCATCCTCCTTCCCTTCCCTTCCCAGCTCTGGAGATCAGGCTCTGCACTAAAATCTGGGTAAAGTGCTACTTACAGCATTTTGCCTCTCCAATTGAGTCACGGAAGTCCACATTGGAAAGGAAGGTATTGCCCAGGCATCAGAGCTCTGTCTGGCCACGTTTTCATTAAGAGAGAGCCAGAGAGCTCCAACTTCCATAGCCAGATTCTTGAGTAGGGTTGTTAATAGGGGGAACCCCCCCAAAAGTACTGCTATGGATTCTGTCTGCTGCTTCAATCTGACAGCAGCGTGTGAACAGCACATTGTTCATGCCTTGGGTCTATCAGGGACCTAAAATAACTTGAGCTTACCTGTACATAGACCAAGAAAAGAGTAAGACAACAGTTTTGGGGGAACAGTGATTCCAAACCACGCTGGTTCCAGCACTGAAACTCTCCTTCAGTACAGTGAGAAGCTTTTTCAATGCTGTAGCAGGCGACTTCCTCGTGGGTTTTACTGATTTTGAAGATGATTTTATTTTTTCCAGAAGCATTTATTTGCTGAACCAATTTCCTGAGGATAAGCAGGTATTAATAGGGGAAGACGCTCCATCTCACAGCCTGGCAGGGCAGCCTCTGCGAACAGGGCTTGATTAGTAGCGTACAAACTGAGAAGGGTCAATACTAATGAACAAGCAAGGCAATGCCAAGAAATATCCTGGCAGTGAAGGACATGGTGCTGGGAGTATAACGAGAAAAGCTATTATTCTCAGAGCATGCCAAACCAACACAGCAAGCGTGGAGGAAAATTAAGTCATCAGAGGAGACATCTCTTCTAAAGGAAAGCTAAACCCAAGATCTTCGCCACAGGCTTACGCTCAAGATCCCACACTATTTATTCTACTGGGATCAAAGTGTGTTTTCCCTTCCCAGCAGGCATATTACTACTATTTTTCAGTAGTTTTAACAAATAATAGTAATAAATAAGGTAAGCTTTGCTTTGTGGGCAAGAACTGGTTGTTATCTGCTTGTTAAGGGACTGCATCTATGGAGGTGACCATTTTACACTGGTCAATGGCCCTACTTTGGATTGCTGTTATTGGTTTCACGACTGTGAATCCAACTTGGCAAAACCCAACAGTGCACAATGAAACCATCCCGAGGTATTACGCTGTAAAGCGAAGCATGCGTAGGGGCCTGAGGCGAAAGATGTAAAATGCTTCCTAATCCCTTTGACTTTGCCTGTGGAAGTTATCAATAATGCAATTGGAGAGGGGCTGGGAGGGAAGGGTCTTACTTGTGGTGCTGGATCTACAACAGAAGCTGGTTAAGATGAACCAAATGAACCTTGGGAGCCTTCTATCAGCCTACAAACCTGCCCAAGCCCTGCGAGCGGCATCCGGAGCCTCTTTGGGATGGGGAAGGACGACTCCTGGTATTCAAACACCCCCAAACCCTTCAGGAGATGGAACAAAGAAACTTTATTTTCGAACAAGAGACAATAGATAGGAATGGGAGACGACTTCTTTTTTTCCTCCTATAGCTATTGCCACTGTAACAGCAGCTAAGTGAATGCATGTCTGCAGTGTGAGCAGTTTTGATAAACAGCCTCTGCGGGCCACACAACGGGGATAATGTATCCTTAAGTACTGCCAATGAGCTGCCATTCTGCACAGCCAATTACTTCTGTGCGTCTGTCACTCAAAGGAAAAATGACTGAGCCCATTAGATCAAACCTTTGTCACTGTTCCTAATGCACTCTTAGGCCTCATTAATCTGAGGGAGCAGCAACACAGCCGCCGGTGCCTCATTGCCTCCCCCACAACAGGCCCACGTGAATCTTCTCATCTCTCCCCCAAGTGCACCACGTTAATCAAGCTCTCCTTATTACCCCGGTCCCTGTCACGCCGGAGAGCGCTCTCTCTCTTAAATGCTCTCATTATGGTCCATCTTTAGAGCTGGCTGAGTGGGGAGAGGGGAAAAAAAAAGCAAGAGCCAGAGAGAAAGAGAAGAGGAAAAAGCAAGTCCGATCGCATTAATATTCATGACAATAATTAGTATTCTAGGTCACTGAATATTCATGCTATTAGTTTGGCTTTTTATGGGTTTGCTGGATGTCCTGATTGCTGGAGTGTGGAGGAAAACAGCATGGTTGGGACTTTAGATGTCAACGGCAGTTCAATACTCCAAACACATTTGTGCATTTTTTTCCCCCTTTTTGGTAAATCAGCTTCGAGCCTCCTGATGGCTTTAATATTTTAACATCACTGGGGGGAGAAAGAGCGAGCAATTCCGCAAAGGCCTGAACATCCAACCAGGCAGCGCTACAAGGTGGAGACTGCACTGGGTGGACAAGACAGATGTGGGGTTTTATTCAGGATACGGCGCAAAGGAGGCATGAAAATCAACGTGAGCGGAACAGGCAGGGGCTGAGCAGCACCGGCTGCATCTTGTCCAGCAGCTACATTCATCACATCATTTCTACCCTTTATCTACATCACCATCGCTAGAGATGGGCACCAGCAAGAAAGAATCCTAGGACAGATCATTGTTTCCTTCTTTCCCTGAAGAGCAAACTCTTTCCTCTCCCACCCCAATATTCAACAAATGCAATTATTTTATCAAATACATATTTCATCAACACTAATATTTGCCCTGCTCCCTTTCCCCCAGTATTAAGGAATATATGCTACTAAGACAGGAGTATTTCTCTCTCGTTCTGGAAAGAGAAAATCCTAGTCCAAAGGTACTGGAGAAGATGACCTTGAGGGATCCCCCTGTAGTGGGATAAAAGGGAAGTCTCCGCTGCACTTAAAATTGGGCTTTTTTCCCTTCGAAAGGAGCAAACTGACAACTTCTCCTTTCCTTCGCTGCAGCCGTGTATCACTGAACAGCAAACTCAACCACATGGAAAATTGACTTGGGTGATTAATGGCATAAGTAAGTCACAAACTTGCATTTGTGCTCTGTGGCAACATCGTAAAACTCACACTGAAGTTGAAGCACAGCAAATGTGTCATGGTAAGAGAAGTCAACCGAGGTACCACATAGACTACAACATTGGTAGCGAGTAACTAACAGCTACCAACCCCTGGCTCTGTCAAGTCAGACAGTGCTCCAGTACAACAACCTCAGTCATCTCCAAGGAGTTCACAGCAGATTCCAGAATTTAGGATTCAGTTCTGCATTTATTTGCAAAGGAACTCAAGATGTACAGACTCTGGAGCAATTGCTTATGCTAGCAAGCTCTTGGCTTGATACACCTTTTTACTCATCAACAGCCCCAAATGGATCTGAATCGTTACAGTCACCTCCAATTAAAAGGTTATTATGAAAATGCTGATGAATTCAGTAATAGCAGCCTTCCAATATTTGAAGGGGGCTACAAGGATGCTGGAGAAGGACTCTTCATCAGGGACTGCAGTGATAGGACAAGGGAGAATAGGTTGAAACTGAAACAGGGGAGATTTAGGCTAGATGTTAAGCGGAAGCTCTTCCCTGTGAGGGTGCTGAGGGTGCTGAGGGTGCCCAGAGAAGATGTGGCTGTCCCATCCCTAGCAGTGTTCAAGGCCAGGTTGGAAACATGGGCTTGGAGCAACCTGCTCTAGTAGAAGGTGTCCCTGCCCGTGGCAGGGGTTGGAACTGGATGATCTTAAGGCCCTTTCCAACCCAAACCTGTGATTCCATGACTCTAATTCAATATACTTGGTATCAAGACTTGAATTCACAGCACATCACAACAGAGGAGTGATCTTACCCATGGTTTTTTATCATGTTTCTCCTGCATATGGCATGCCACACTTCAGAGAGTACTGGCTTTCAGTAATGAACTCAGCATCTATTAATTCAGATGTGGGACACAGCTACACAACTGACACGTAGGGCTGTAGCCTGTAACTCAGGCTTAAAAGGTAAAACAAGAGTAATGCAGTGGTTCAAGAACAGAATTACTAAATGGGTACCAGAATCTAAAGACACCATGCCAGAATCTCAGGAGATACACTAATGGAAACTCAATTCCCTATGTTTTTAGCAGAAAGCTCTGGAAGGCAGTCAATTCCAACTCATCTGCTTCCCAGGACTTCAGGGTAAAGTAAAATTCCTAATGACCACTGTGCTGATTTGATAGATGATCACAGTTAATAACAGATAGAAACCTCACATTTCTAAACATGTGAAGACGCCGTGCTTTTACCATGTCTGCAATGTCAGATACACTTAGCAGATAACAACCTTTAGCATACTTAACGATGGCTATGCAGCTAACACATTCGAGGATAATTCACATACTGTACAGTCACTATTGTAAGTAAATTTAATAGCACCGAATTATTTAAATGAAGTGTTAATCAGGAAACAATTTATCTCTACACCATAAGCTATTTTTAGATGTGAACTTTCTACATCAGTGGCTCTTGCTGCAGCTCCGGCTTTGGGTTGTTTGTAGAGGAGAAGAAATAAATGACTCTTGGGAGAGATTTCAGGAATAAGTTCACCTTCAGGTCATCCAGCTCGAATCCAGCCCAACTTGGGAGTAATTGAAACCTAGATCCTCTCCTGCTCCAAAGTCAGCAAGAACTGAGTCAGCTTTTAAAAGGCATAGAGATGTGGCCAGTGCCTGATTTCCAGGACTGCCAGCCCTTGGATAATGCTGCAATCTGCTACCAACTGTTAGCTGGAACTGAGCAAGTCCTCAAGTTACCCTGTTCTGAGGTACTTCCAACTGAGATGCATCATTCACTGCCATGTAAGTTTAACTGAAATTCAAGTTTCTTAAGCATCATTCAACAACTTTAAGACATCACAAAAGTAACATGACCCAAACTATCCCAATTCTGCCTGTGTGCTACCTCCTATGTGGATGGGTACCAGTCTCTGAGAGAGCATCCCCATAGCATGCATTTTCAGAGAATCCCAGACTGGTTTGTGTTGGAAAGGACCTTAAAGCTCATCCAGTTCCAACCCCTGCCACGGGCAGGGACACCTTCCACTAGAGCAGCT
>JANHGB010007794.1:0-27529 GCA_026283785.1 Coracopsis vasa
GCTGGCACAGGGTGCCCAGAGAAGCTGTGGCTGCCCCATCCCTGGCAGTGTTCAAGGCCAGGTTGGACGGGGCTTGGGGGACGTAGTCTAGGGTGAGGTGTCCCTGCCCATGGCAGGGGGTTGGAACCAAATGATCTTAAGGTCCTTTCCAACCCAAACCAGTCTGGGATTCTATGATTCTACTCACATAACATGTTGCTATATATTCCCATACGAATTCATGCCTTGCTGTTTCCACAAACTATTCCATAAACTTCCATATTTGTAAGCCATTTAACCCTGAGATTGTCCAGTGTTTTGAACACTCAAAAATCTAGAATTTCACCACAAAAAACCACAACAGCTTCAAAATCTCCTTTAGTTTGCTGATAAATTATGAAAAATACACAGCAGGAGGAAAACTGCTGAACAGAAGAGCAAAGATCTCCAGTGCAATACCTGCTTCTAAAAACGTCCTCGGCAAGAACGTGCTTTGCAACTACAGCAGTGGGTTTACACAATTTATTGTAATATATTGATTTTTCAGGCCACAGCTGCTGTCCTTTAGATTTCGTTCTCAGCTGTCCCTTCTTCTTGTAATCAATGCAACTAAAGCCACTGCAATACTGACTTCTGCCAACTTTGTTCATCTGAATATGCCAATTTTTCCCCTCTTTTTGGCTAAAGTAGTTTTTCCTAGCTTGGCTTCAGAGTTGAATCCAAACTTTTTGGCTGTATCTCTCATAACTACTTACTGTGTATTAAACAAAAAGCCACCAAGCATGAATGACAAAAGCAAGGCTACATGAAAAGTCTGCCTTTCTCAAGCATGCAATGAGCCTGTTGCAACACTTAGAGATTCAGTGCCATTGCAGAGCATCTTTTGATGCAGAAAACATCTCAGCTCCCTGTACATTCCCCTGCCAGCATGCCACAGCTCTAAAAAAGGGAGGTATATCCATCTATAAAACACAAACTTCGGTAAAGTCAACGCATTAAGAGTTACACTTCATTTATGCTCCCCAACTCTGATAAAAGGACAACTGTCTAAAAAGGGTGTTCACTTTCTCTATAGGTGCCTCTTCCCTTCTCCTTCCTTCTTTAACCCCAAAACACAGCATTAAACGCAAAGCATCAGAGCAAGCTTGCCACAGCCAGGACACAGTTGTGAGTGCTGAAACAGAGCTGTCATAAACATGACTCCTGGACTCAACTAAGTTATTGTAATGGGTTTAGTATCAGTCGAACTTGCCCCCCTTGTCAGAAACAGCGCCTTGTTTTTTGACTTTTAAAACCAGCTATTAATGTCAATCATGATTTGAAGTCAATCACACCAGGAGGGCAGTGCTTGGATCTTGAAAATCCTAAGTATGACATGACAGATGGTAAAAGGCTTCCTTTGTTACTCGTGCAGCCACAACAACAGCTACTCCGCTGCCAGGATACACAAGGAGCAACACAAGCAAGGCTCGAGGTCAATATTTCATACTGAGATGAGACACACATAGCAACCAAGGGCTTTTTGTTGTACAGGAACACGTGAGCCTCTAATCCTGGCACTTACATGAAAGCAAGACCTGCATTTCAGATACTGGGTTAGAAAACCTGTCACGTGTATGTTATTAAAACCAAATACCATTTTCCTTACATGCCCCAAAACAGTCCTGTAAGGGAATACCCCATGCTAAAAGCCTGCTTGTGCTGACAGTTGGGCTTCCTGTATTTCTATGCCTTTTGTCTTTGAAGGCTCCTGCACTGTCATTCTGCACCTGAAAAGCCACACAGCCATCACACTCCAGTTTGATGCCAGTTCTCTCTCCCTGGGCTCCTATGCTCACAGAGCAAGAAGCCAAACAAACAACTCCTTCCTTCCATCTAGCCTTATACTTTATTTACAAAGTGGGCACCTCTGGTGAATGCACCTCTGTGAAAGGCCAAGGCTAAAACGTTTGTCCTCAGATGTAAACCACCGCATTTGAAAAGGGGTATCACAGAGATGGGCAAGTAGTACACTGAGCAATGGGCTCTTTAAGCCATGAACATGACTTGTAAGCAGGTTCAAGAAAAGAAACACATGCTTAAAATCACTCTGGTTGCATTATGAAAACACTGAACAGATTTTTGGCACAGAACAATAGCCTAAATCTATGTTTCATCACAGGCTGCTGTGCATCTACAAGGGAAAAGAAGGACTGGGGCAACAACTCCTTTCGAGGAGACACACAGAAAATACAGGGTCTCAATACAGTAGACACTGAAATGGTGTCTACTGGTGAAACCATCCAAAGCAACCAAGATCCAGCAACCCTTCCTTTTTTGCAAGCCAAGATCCTACCCTTGAGAGCAGCCTGGCTGGCAGGCAGCACTGCAAAGGAAAGTGGCAAACATCACTGCATTAGTCCTTACAACAAGGATGCACCTTGTGATACGCAAGTGGTATTTCTTCTAGTTCCGCTGTCTCAGATGATGCCATCATATGAGAATGACAAGGTAATTCTCCACCAGGCTGTTGCCCCCTCACCATCTCCCCTCATGTGACAGTCACTGCTGTGATGAATGTCCCTCTAAAAATCAATGCTTGGCTCCAAATAGGAAAAGTAAGAATTTGACACATTTTATCCCTAAGCTGCTTTTTACGCCTCATAGTGACATAATTGTTTTCATTGCCTGTACTTTTGAGGTCTGGTTTGCACTTCTGCACATCAATTTATGCTTGTAAAGTCCACAGCTATCTACAGAACCATCTACAAAGCAGTCTCTGCAGCACATCATATATCAAAAATCACCCTGTTCAAGTCTTGAGGATCAGCTCTCTTAAACTCACAAGGATTTGCAATGCAGAACTAACACCCCACAGCTTAGAATTCCCCAACAGCACGACAACACTCCTTCCACAGGCAGATGCAGTCGAGAAGCACGTCTACCACTCATCCTTGATTGAAGCATTTCAATGACTGTCAACAGATTTTTCTGCAGCCTCTCTATCCCAGCTCTCAGTGAGGGCTCCTGCCTTGATCTTACAGCCCGTGTGTGGAGCACAGCACAAGGTTATAATTCAAGGCAGGTACTGCTTAGTTGTCCAAGCCTTCCAATTAGTGTCCATCATGTGCTCTTCTCATCCTCAAAGGCTGCACTACAACACTGCAGCTGCTTATGGGGTAAATAAACAACTCTTTGTTATCCAAATGTCCAGGCTAATGCTCGCTAGTCGTGAGTACCAGCAGATAAGAACAGCTTCCTGGAATAAGAGGTGGAAGACAGATCATTAAAGCAAGAAAAGGTCAGTAAACAATTTACTTTGCCTCAGACAAAAGAGGTAAGAACATTTATTTGTCATTCCACTTTCCACATTTGCTTTTATCTTCAGCTTTCCAAGTGAACCCACGCCAAGCTTACACTGAAGTTGGAAAGGGAGAACATGATCCTATTTGTGAACTGCATGATCATATTTATGAACTTCAAACATAGACGAGCAATAGGATATAGCATGCAGCCAAGGTGACTGGGCAATTCCTTGCAATACTCAGAAGCTTCAGGATTACCAGCCTTGCTTTGAAATCAAAGCCTATCACATGAGATGATCTTGACAGGGCTACTCTGTTTCCCTCTTTGCATCCTTTTTATACTGCTTGAACAGTTGTACAGACAAGGACCAGGAAGACTGAACTTTGTCTGGGATTTCTGGACACTGAACAGCCCTGATCAGAGAGGACCAGCTCACATCTAAAAGGAATTGGGCAGCTCTAGGTGCCCAGATCAACTGTACAAGACCTGCCCTATGGATTAAACATAGCAAAGTGTAGTAAATTCAACACAACTGGAAACAAGCAGAACTGCTGCATGTGTGCAGGCAATGATACAGTAAGTGCCAAGCATCCACTCAGAGGCACGCTACTTCCTACTAGGTGATGTGAAGAAGATGCTCTGAAGATCCATCCCTCATTGTTAAGGCTTTGCTTGTAAAGGTCAAGGAAGAGACCTTGAAAAACACCAACTACTTCTATAGGCAAAAATCAGTCAGTTGTTTCCTCCTAGAAACTGCTCATCCATTTACTAGAAAGGTTATCCAGCCTGCTCCATTTCTTATCCCAACTAAGACCAAATCCTGACTGGAAATTCAATAGGTTTCCAGATCCATGAAGGTACCTGGCATTTAGAATTTATTTCCCCAACTAATTCAGGTTTCCTATCAGAAAGCACCCAAATAACTTCCCATTCCAAGATGCAATGCACCTCCAGCTGACATCCCTAAACCAATCCAGTCTTGGAAGGTTTTTCCTCAAAATCTACTGGCTTAGACACATCTTGAATAATGGGGCTGTTTTAATGTGGAAGATTACATAGGCCAGCACTCAGAACAAGCCTTCCTCAGGCAGCAACCCAATTCAAACAATCTTCTTTGGTTTCCACTTTAACCAGCTTGTAGATCTTCCCATTCCTGCCAGGCTGCAAATAGAATACTGTTTTTTTCCATAGGAACATTATTCATGTGGTATTTCCAACTTTGCCAGAATTAGGTGCCAAAATCATCCAAAACCCACTATCCTATCAACTGTCCTGCCAATTTGGTTTCTCTGAGCTTAACAAAACTTCCCTCCTTTAACACTGCCTTTGGCTACCCATACTGGAAATGGCTATTTAACCATAAGCTTAGCTTATTTCCTCTGACAGAACAAGGCAAGGGCCCAGATTTTTCAGGTGATTCATCTTCAGTTCATTACCAAAGCTGAGATCATTCCCAAATCTCACAAAAGAGCCGCTGGGGTCATTAGTATGAGCTGGGTATAGTTCTTGCTATGTAAGCATTTGGATTTGACATTTCTTTCCATGAAGCCAAGTGCCACACGCCCTTTGTGAGGGGAGCTATAAGAAACAAATCACAGAATGGTCTGGGTTGGAAAGGACCCTAAGATCATCCAGTTCCAACCCCCTGCCATGGGTAGGGACACCTCACACTAGACCAGCCTGCTTAAGGCCCTGTCCAACCTGACATCTTTCATCTTACGGTTTTAACCTAGCACTAATGGAGGGGATTGTTGTTGGTTTTGGTTTGGTTGGTTTTTCAATACCTAACCAGGTGAAACGCCTGAATCAATACACTGTGAAAAGCTGCTTTAAATGGGGAGTAGGAACAGGGGTGTGTGTGATGTCAGTTTGACAATACACTTGCTAGAAGAAAGCGTATTTTATATGGGTAGTAAGGGTCATCAATAAAAACTGTGGCCATCATAAACCACCATTACAGTGTACGAGTGACAGCCATGCTGATATAGGGCTGTTGGGTTTTTAACTGCACCATGAAATATGACATTTCCTGGTGGTTTACATCAGTTAACAGCAGCAGGGCCATGTTCAGTGTGTGTTTCTATTTGTTTGGTTGCAATAGAAACATTTGAGGCTCTACTTCATTATTTAAACTGCAGAACGGATGCACTGGGGTTTCAGATGTGCAGCTGGGCTGCTGCTGCCACAGTGGGATTTTCCAGTTCTCCTTGGAAAAGTGCTGTGTGAGGACATGGTTGAGTTACATCAGTTTCCAGGTGCTCTTCAGATGGATTTATCTTGATCAATGCATGATAAAAGAATAAATACATGCACAAACAAAACTTTACAGAAAGACGGGGGATGGGAAAAGAAAAACTTGTCTATTAGAAATTGAATGTAATATTAGAAATAGATATAGAATATATAGAATATATGTGTATAATATATATAGGAGATAGATATAGAATATATAGAGAATATATAGAATGTAATATTAGAAATAGAAATTGAATGTAAAGTGAGCTGCAATAGCAGCTCGATAGGAGGGCAGGTAGATGTACAGTTGGTATCCCAAAAAGTGGGCAGAAATCAGTATCTCAGTCTTCCTGACTCATAGCCAAGTCAATCCACTGACATAGTTGCAATTAGATACGTATTAAGAAAACTCTTCAGGATCTTCTAACCTTGATGGGAATGGTACTGTGATGTTATTAGGAAGTAAGCCAAGGATGTGAAGTGTCTTTTACCATGGGTTAAGGATGATGCCAGTTTTACCGGATACCACTCAAACCAGCTCAGCCATGTTCTCAGTGACAAAACTCTGAGGAGACCAGAGCTATCCCTTCACACAAATTACTTTGGCATCAATACAAAACCTCCTCTTGGCCAATGGTTATCCAGACTTCTGCCATACTTCTACAAGTAAAGTATTGTTAAATAATAAATCTTAAGAACCACAAATTGTATCTATTAAGTTCAAAGAAAGCAAAAAGTGAAATCTCCTATCCTTGGACAAAAGAGGGGACATTGTGAAATGACCCTCATTGTACAGGGGGGAAAGTACTGTTATAGAAAAGAAAGTCTGTTGTAAAGAGATAAAAGAATAGCCCTATATATATAGACAATAGATGAAGAAATTTGGCAATGTTATTTCAAAAAGCATTCATTCCACCAGACTGCTTCAAAGAGCAACCTTTTCACCAGTTGCCTATTTCCTAAACAGTCATTTTCTCCCCCTTGTACCTTCATAACCCCAGTAGCCCCTATCCCACTCAACCTGATGTCTTCCCTGGGTAAGAGAAGTCCATACTGTGGCTCACTCTGAGCTATTCTGAAACTGACCAGCTGGCTTCTGCCAGACAGAGCCTGCAACAGGCAGGTTTTGCCTACATTTCCCTCCCTGGAGGAAATGAATTCATTCCCTCCCTTCTAACCAGCCACAGAGGCTGTTCCATTATTCCACCCCAGCCACAGTGAATCTCAGGGGGGAAAATAAACATGGAATACGATGAATGTTGCACTTAAGTGTGGTGGAGTGAAAGAGCACAGAACGAGGATCATCACCTTCAGTTCAGCTGCGTGGTTCACATAAGTTAATCCTTTAAATAGCCCAGAACACACAGCATATGTCTAACACATCCCACCCAACCCTGAACATACAGCTCTAGCTGCTGCTCCTGTGACACTGATGTTGTCAAGGGCAAGCCAAACAGGCACTTAGGGGATTAGCTAGCACTTCTGGAGACAGCATCAACTGCTCAGAGTGTGTGGATTTTACAAGCCTAGGAAGTACAGAGGAATCTGACCAACAGATCCAAATGATTCAGGTTACGCAAGTCCCAGAACAACACAAGACACTGACAGGTCAATCTGCTCAGTGGAAGTGCTTCCTGGTATCAGGGAAGCATCACACCCTCGAGAAAAACCCTTCTCAATCCCCTCAGCATGGGAAACAGAGCTGAAATGAGCCCCTAGGACACAAGAGTGAGTGGTCTCTGCAAATAACACCATAAGAAACTATATCCAGCAACGATGTCTGCCACACCAGGCTCTGTGTCACCTCCCTCTGCTGCCCAGGCAATGAGGCTGTTATCTTTTGTGCCAGAGACTGAATTGGTCCCCATGAAGCCTCCTGCCTGGTAGTCATGAAAGCAATTTAAAGCTTTATTTGTTCACCTTTCCCCCAACAGCTCGAGTGGGCCACGTGGTTCCACGGCTTGAGCCCTGAATTGAGAGCCAGAACAAATCACGCGCTCTCAGTCTTGTGCTTGCGCATCAGAAAAATGCATGTGGTTCCCTCCTCTGCAGAGCATTAACACCTGATTTAGCAGCAAACAAGTACTCCAAATGAATGCCAACAGGTCTATGTAATGCTGGACAAGATGCTCCTCCTTTCGTGTTTTAATCTAAACTATTAAGCCTAGATAACACAGAAGGGAAGTAACTGGAAACAATGACTGCTATGGAACATCATTAACAGTTTTCAAGCTTCTTTATTAAAGAAGTTGCAAAGATCTCAGCGAACCAGTGCCTAGAATCCTGACTTGAGTAGCATTTAATCTCACTAGCAGGAGCTTACTACCATTTAGACTGTGTCAACTCAAAGACAGGCAGTCAAACACATTTGAAGAGATATGCCTGACCACCGCATCTTACAGCATTATTTGCACAACTTCAGCTTGGTAGAATTATCTTAGCATGAGCCTGGCATAAAACAGTGTCTAATCAACCTTATTATCCTAAATTCTCAATTGTTTCCTGGTAAGCTGCATTTATGTCTTAGCTGATTATCCACTTAAACTATCAAGTACCAATTATAAAATGCAGTACCATTAACGTCACAGATGCTTGGATTCAGAGAGAAGCAACCCCAGATCATCTTGGGGACAATAAGTTGCACTACCGAGGCAGCAGACCTCAGTATGAAATGCCTGTCTCTGATTTCAAATAAATCAATCATTCTGGTGTACAAATGGCTCATTCCTAAACCAGACTTTAATTAGTTAGAAATAAACCATGGTATATGTTTGCTTACACCGCTGCTGCAAACTGGCACTAGGATCCCATTCATATAATGGCACTGGCAAGTACAATTTCTCGTGCAGTCAACAGAAAAGTGCCTCTTTTAAGACTTGTTTTATGGCTCATCCTCATGGAATAAAGTCCCCAAAACCTTGTTTCTCTTGTAAAGAGAGAGCAGAAAACCTGCAGCAGTTCTGTGGAAGACAACTTGGGATCCATCCCTGTTCACTTTGCCCACTGAGCTCCTCAGGCTCAAGCAGACGGCAACAATCCAAAAGCAAAACTCATTCAAAACATTCAGTTCCTGAAGGTGGGGTAAAATCAACCCAAACCACCACAGTGGCACTGTCAAGATCAATGTGTCTCACTGTACATCCTCACTGCGTATGTCTACATGCCACAGTAACATCATCTTTCCAATCCTTTCCATATCCTTTAGAGAAAGTCAACCTGTTGCACTCTGTGTGCTGGAAATCAACCATCAATGCTGTTAAATCATTCAAATGGTCATTGGCTTGGTTTTGACAATCCTCAGGCACCCTTGGGGAGTTAGCAATGTGCAGATACCACCCCAAGCAAGCAGTTTCCATGTAACTGTCCTCTAGAAGCTGAAAGAGTTTAATTCTATAGCGATTAGCTGCATGTAGCTGTGTTCTGGGTCCAAGTACAACTCTGGAATTGCCAGCCACATTCACCACAGTGAGGGTGGTAAAACATTGGCACAGGTTGCCCAGAGAGGTGGTGGATGAACCATCCCTGGAGGCATTCCAGGCCTGGCTGGATGTGGTTCTGGGCAACCTGATCCGGTTGAAGATGTCCCTGCTCATTGCAGGGGGTTGGACTGGATGAGCTTTGAGGGTACCTTCCAAACCCAACTATTCTATTCTACTGTTCTGTTAATTAATACTGATGCAGCCATACTGGCTATGTAAGATTCCAGCTTCCAGCTGCAGCACTGTAGCTACTCCCTTGCCACATGGCCTAATGACATAGGACAGGTTGTGGCTCCATCCCAATCATCCAAGAAAAACCATGAATCTAAATACTTGAGAGGCCTGCATGTCTTTTGGTCCAGAAACCTGTCTTTTAGCTCAGTGTGAAGAAGCAAAAGGTTTGCCCCCAGTAGCCAGCAGCTCACCATGGGCCACTCACAATAGAATGATAGAATCAGCTAGGCTGGAAAAGACCTTTAAGATCATCAAGTCCACCAGAGAGAATGCTCTGTCTGGGAAGACTGATGTTTAATCCATTTTCAAGCTCTGACCAACTCTGCCTTAGGTCCCCAACTGTCTTCCTTTCCCTGTACATTGCTTTGACAACATTACTTATGTTAGAGAACTACTGCTCCCTTGTATCTCCATGGCTTCTTCAGTCCCCCTTCATGCCATCTGTTACCTCTCACCTGCCTCCCTGCCGACACATACAAATAGGCTTCTCACTCAATTGTGCAGTAAAAATACATCAAGGGAACTATTTTCCTTCTCGCTTTTTACTCCATCTGAACATCACCGTCACAGAAGACAGCTAAAATTGAGGGAAGAAGAGGAAAAAGAAATGAAAGGAAAAAATATACAGAAGATACAAAGCAAGGGGAATGGGTCCTCTGGTGCTGTGGAAGAGTAGGGTGGTACTATTCTTGGCAGATCACTATAACTTGAATAGTTAAGATAGAGTCATTAAATGGTTTAAAAATGGAGTGATTTGCAAATGGAATTGATGAGCAGGAGGAGAAACAAGCATTCAGAGCAGAGCTGCTATAATCATCTAAGAAGTGCCATCCTGAAGCTGACCGGCCACCCATCTATCCAGTATGCTGTCTTCAAGGAAGAGCATGCTTGAAAAAGCCTTTTATTTCCCCTGAGGATGTAATTCTTGGCTATTGAGAATCTTTCTTTTTAAAACACCAGTGGCTTAACACTGAGTAAATAGCTAGGACTCTAGCAGAAAGAATGCATTTTGGCTCTAATGACAGGGTAAGAGCACAAAAGGATTTAAAAACCCTCAACAAATGTCCCATCCTCCCAGTGCTTCTCCCTCTTCCCTCCAGAATTCTGATGCATTGAGATTCACCCCACATTTGGTGCCAAGTCAAAGTAACATATAGTAAATGGCCAAAAAGACTTGAATTACTCAAGTGCTGCCAGAGGGCTTCTTCCAGTCCTTTCCATGCTGGCAGCAATGCTCTGGAACTGCACTAGGCTGAGGTGCATGCCTACATTCATTTCTACAGCTGTACCTATGTACATGGAACTCTTCTCATTCAAAGTTCTCAAAGCATCTCACAAATAACCTGCAGAACCCTCTATTAAATCAGTTAACTTCACCTTCTTAAGGACGGGCACATGGGAGAGCAAAGGTACTCTGTGTCACAGAGCACATCAGTCAATCAGTTGGGAAGTTGGGAACTCCAATCCCACCTCCCCCTTTTGCTCAACTTGCCAAGCCACATGCACATCCCTTTCTTGTTTCATGAGTGAAGTGCTTGTGTCAGCATAATTCCTTAATAAAAAGAACAAATGGGAATGAATATCTAACATCTCTTTTTAAAGCCAAGCATAAACCTTTTTGGTTTTCCTTTCTTTAACCCTACAGAGATAGTTACCTGACCAGAATTGAGAAGGATGGGCAAGAAGATTCAGTTCCCCAGAGACAGGAAGAACAACATTCAGAGTATGGATCTGTTAATCAAGCAGGATAAATGCTGGATTGCACATACTTCAGTAATCACTTCTGCTACCTGGGTTAATTCACAATAGGAGCTATTGAGGCTGAAGTTTTATACTTCTTCAATGCGATTTGCTCTTTTAAACAGAATAGAGTAGAAAAACTTTCCACTCTGAGAAGGAGCTCACTTGCAGCACTTTCACACTGGGAATTATTTATGGAAGAGACCGAGTGCAATTTGGGAATAAACATTATAAAAGTAATCTCTTATATACAATTAAAGGTTTAGTTGAGGACTTCAATTTGGTGGACTGTGGAAGAGAAGAGGAGGAAGGAAAAGCGTTACCTGGATTAAGACAACTTTGTATGATGAGGTTAGAATGGCAATTTAAAGGACTCATACTAGAGATCAGCCTCTCTCCAGATTACAAGGAGGTTAGTAATTATGGTTACTAAACACTGCTGCTTCCCTAACCTGGGACTGAATCCACAACTTCCCCTGGCTGACAACCTACTCACCACTGAGTTTTCCCAGGAGGATGAAATGCAAAGCCCCATGGTTACTGCTGAGCCCTTAAAACAACCACTTAATAAACCACCTGAAAGGACTCTGTACAGCTATAAAGAGGTAAGCAGCGAGAGCCTGAGCTAGGAAATCTTGCTGACTTAAGGCAGAAATCTTCCAGCAAAGGGCATCTTTTCCCTCTATAATCTCTCTCAGTATACAACCTGCAGCATACCCATTTGGCTGGTTGTCCTCTCCATACAGTCGCACAGTTACATGGTTAACGTTCAAGAAGCAATGCCTCCACCTTTCCAGACCCTTGTAAGTCAAGGGGTCACACGCTTTCTCTGCCAATTTCACCATCTAGCCATTGAGATTCATAAACTGCTCCATTATTACATGAAATACATAGATTCATCTTGATCAACTCGGCAAGTGTCATTCTACACTGATGAACTGCCTACTGCAACAAAGAATAAACCCCTTATTGAAAGTCATGTAAGAACCTGAACCTTACGTAGGAAGAAAGAGGAAATTATGGGCAATCTGTCTTTCAAGTCACTAAAGAGTGTATTGGGCAAAGCAATATAAAATATGACACCAGAAACAATCCTGCTTTGGCATGGCAATGAATCATGTTATCTATGATCTTTTCCATCATCTGCTGTTGAATTATGCGAATTGAAAACAGTATAAATACACTGCAATAATTAATTTTTCAGAAGAGAGACCTGAAACTACTGGTATTTCCTTTAATAGGCCAGAACAGATAAGTTATTTCTGAAACTGGATCTGATACTCCTGTTCACACCAAATAGTAAACTGACCAAAGCCAACCTACTGGAATAACTGTGGGAGGATATCCAAAAGGCCATTGGCCTAAGTATGCAGCTATGAAATTATATGACCCTGAATGAAGAATAAGCTCTAGAAAGTTGTATAGTTTTTAAGGTAATTTATTATCTTAGACTTTTCTGGCACTCTGCAGTTACCTATCACATTTTGAATTACATCTTCACTGAATAAAGGAGAATTAAAATATTAATAGTTGAATTCTTCCTTCCTATTAAAACAAGAGAGTGAAGAGAAAAGCTGTGGAGAGGACTTACTATTACTTGCCATTTATCACTGATGTTCCTGGAGTGCTCATTAGGGGTTTTTTTGATCTAAAGCACACTGTAACATATGAGCCTTTTAAATACACTAAAGTGATGCAGGAATCGAGGGATGATGTTCTTCAGAAGACTGTTAGAGTACGGTAACAAAACACCACTGTTGCACTGCAAAATGACAGAAGAAATCCTAAGTTTGGGCAAACCAGAATTTTTGAATATGCTAAACAATGCTGTGCATTACAGAAAACAACAAAAACATATCATCTCCAAGAGAAGAGTTACAACTAGAGACACTGTGCAAAACCACTGCAATTAAAACTATGATCATTAACAGTACAGGGCCAAAATCTCTTACACCGACTCATGAGGAGAGGGAGTATCTGATCCATGTTTATTCAAACAGTTCCAAAACAGAAACCAAAAAGCTGCTTTATCCCAGTGAATGGCATTTTTTGGAGAAGACCATTCTACAACAACTTAATCCACACTTTGGAGTTTTACTGGTTTGAAATCGAG
Organism: Coracopsis vasa; assembly: GCA_026283785.1. Taxonomy (NCBI): domain Eukaryota; kingdom Metazoa; phylum Chordata; class Aves; order Psittaciformes; family Psittacidae; genus Coracopsis; species Coracopsis vasa. Next base: position 13,066 of record JANHGB010007794.1, read on the forward strand.
AAACAAGCACCACGTCCAACAAAGGTCCTGCTTAGTTCAGTGCTCTCTAGGGTTAGTGCAGACCATGGAGTTTCTAATAAACCCTATTTTCTTGCTATTAAATCTTTGTCATACTCCTGTGACCAGTCCTGTTCCAATCTGTTCTAATCAGTTCTGTTCAAATCATTGAGTACAACTGTACAAATACACCCAACACCATTCCAATGATTAACTCAATAGAAAGATTACTTTGCATCTCATTAAGTGATCCCCCATGCTTCTTTCAAAAACACTTCTGATGTAGCCTGTTTTCTGCAGTCCAGATACAGCACAAATTACATATATAGTAAAAAAATAAATCACAGTTCAAAATACAGAAGCAGACAGTGAAAAATCAATGCATCCCAGAAGCCACTCCATATCCATGCAATGATCCTGTATCTCTTCAACAGTTCTTGCCTCTACCCACCCAGCAGTATGGCATGAGTTCATTTTTGTGCGACTGCTCAGTATTTGTGGTCAGTCTGTTAATCTGGATGATGGAGATGTTGCAGCAAAGCAGTGAGCAGCCAGCTATTTAATAACAGCAATTGGGCAATCCCACTCAAAATAAGAAACTAAGCTTTTGTTAGCTGATTTTCCCATCACATTGTGGGTGTCATGGGATAGGTTCAAACAGAACCCCCCTGTCCACAGTTAGTCACTGTATTTAGAAAGGTCTGCAGTGCCAGAATGCAAAGTGGTGGATTACTTCTGGCCTTTACCTAGTTACATGATTATCCAGCTGTCAGCCGCAGACAGTAAGCTCCAGTGATAAGGAATCAGCTTGAACCCTCCTTTGGTGGTCACGTTTTGCAAGTTCTGTTCCCTTTATAACAGAAGCAAAACCCCTGTATTGGACCTGATGTGACAGACCCAACATATTATAATGGAGCTGTGCAGGCTCTCTAAAGAATGAGCCTCTAAGCTTCTAACATATATACAGAAAAAGAGTGTCATGAGTCGGGTGGTAAACAAAAGATGGTGGCTGTGTTTTGGTTGGTTTTCAACAAACTAACAACCAACTTGCCCTGCACATTGGTAAGGGCATTCTATTAAAGAAGGTGTCTGAGTGTTGTCGGTGCTCAAGCACTACATACTACATGGCAAGCAGCAGCTTGGTTTGATTTCTAGTATAGCTAACTTAAAAGGAAAGGCAGTGCCAACCCCCTGTGGAAGAGATTTATGAGCGCAATTACCCTTCACTTAGAAGTTGGTTTAGGGCCAGACTGTTTCTCTGCAACAAAGGTAGAAAGAAGGTTGGTTGAAGCAGACACACAGCACAAGGTCCTCAGGGAGGAAACACTGCCCAGTGATGAAATCACCCTTCCAGGAGCTGAGCCTCCTGATTTCTATTTTGGGCATGCCTGTTGTCATAGCATTAAGACCTTGGGAAGAGGATATATGGTATGTGATGGGACTAGTTTCCATGACTTGAGCCAACATCATATTTCCACTTGCAAATAGTGGCACTAATTACAGCGTAACTACTCACAGATCACTGCCTTGCCTAAGTCAGACACTGCCTCAGAAGGATATTGTGCAGTTTAAGTAATGCACACTAAATACCCAGCAAGCCTGAGTCTAGTCATCACTGCAAGGTAGCATGCCACAGCTACAGAGCACTACTGCTGGTAGAAAACCAGCAGATGTTTCCCTTGTTTCAACAGATCTGAGTATTTGCTGTAAAAGGTTCTTAATGACAGGTTTTCAGTGTCCCCATGGATTGTTATCCATGCCAGATTTCAGGACATTAGATTAAGGAAAAAGCTTATGTTACTTGTGTAGAGTGCGAAAATTCTCTTCCCACTCCCTCAACACCTTTCCCAACTCTGCTTCCCGAGCTCCTACCTCGGAACCAAACCGGCTGTGCTATCAGACTGGGTGCTAGACTGCTTTTGTACTACCAGTTGCTGATATCCAAACCCACCTTTTCTCTTAAGAAAGACTCACTGCTGAGAGCCATGTATCCAAAGCTAAGCCCGCTGGGACACTGTACCCTGTGGATTGGGGGTTGGAACTGGATGATCTTAAGGTCCTTTCCAACCCTAACTATTCTATGATTCTATGAGCTTGAAAACTAAACACACATACTGGGAAGTAGCCAATTACTTATTTCAGATCTTAGATATAAACCTCTACCCATTTGATATTCTAACACCTTGCATGTTCCAGATAGAAGAGCTTTCATCTACAAATCTTAAAGCACTTCCTAAACACAGCTCTGTGCAGCAACACCACACCTTCCATGGGAAATACACCACTACAGAGAAGATGTGTTGCTGTCAATGATAGTGGATAGGTCCTAATGGTAGCTTTCAAGTCAGTCAAGGCTAGCTGCCCCGTTACCAGTTGCTCAGTGCAATTATCAGAATTACACTGAGCAACAAAGCTGTGTTTGTGGTTTTTAAAGGTCCTAAAAGCTTTCTAAATTAGTGCATTTACTAGCCTGGTACACAGGAAACTGGATGGATGCTGCAGAACCATTCTCCTCACCTGCACTCAGTTACTCCTTTCACTGTGAAGAATTACAAGAACTTAAGGAGTGGATCTTTGATATGAACACAGATTTCCCTTGGGTAACTACATTTGTTCAAGCTACATCTTTCCACATTCCTGTCTGCTCCACTGGGACACCTTGGAGAAGACTGTGCCTCTAGCATCTGAAGCAGTTAGAAATGCAGAATGGCTTCCTCTATACCTGAACATTTCCACTGACCAGTGCAGACAGCCTTCATACTTGAGAGCCAATACTCTAGGGAAGTTTAAGGAACGTGTCCACAGGTTTTATCACATCACTTTCCTATCAGTGCAGGGGAAAAAAAATCACAACATTTCTTTCCCAGAAGCTGCTTATGTGAGGAGAGAAAGAAGGGCTATTTCATTAGGACTGCTTTGCTGTGATCTGCCATGCGTACAGCACATGGCTCAGGTCACTCCATTTTGGTCTATTTTTCCTGTAGCTACTTGAAGATAAGTGGTGCCACTTACAGCAGAGAGAAACCTGGCATTCAGATTTCTCACCCTGTTGCTGGATGAGCTATTGAAAATTACCACCTCCGCTTCTTGCCAACGTTTCTTTAACAAGTTCCCAATTCCCTTCCCACCTCCACACCTGGAAACCAGGTGTCCTGCAACTTGAATCATGAGAGCAGCAACATTAAGCTATATAAGATGCTGGATGGAACAAGACTAGAAACTTTTAAGAGCAGAACATCACTGGGAAGTTATGTACATATGTGAGGAGCACAAAGCATTGGTTTTGCATAACTGAAGCTGCAAGAGGCAGGTATTATGTTACACATGCCTGTCTAGTAAGTTTAGTACAAGAGAATAGGTATACTACTATAATTTCCTTGTAGATGAAGAGACACCATGTATATCTATTTGATCTGAAAGTAGGTAAGACAATAAAAAGCTAACTACTAACACACAAATATGTTGGGGTTTTTGTGACCAAGAAGCAGAATGTTTCTATCTCTCTACATAGGAAAAGTTCAAGGGATGACAGAGTCCCAGAAGAGAAACACAAAGAAGATCCCACTTAGTGTAAAGCTGGATAAAAGCAGACTGATCATCTGTAAGCAGACAACTAAAATTAACCTGGAAAGGCACAGCAAGATGAAGGAAGAATTTCAACAGCCTAAGGGGAAAGGTGGAAGATGTCAAATTCTTCAAAAGGGGAAAACTAAGGCAAGACATAAACATATTGAGCTTGAAAGATGAGGAAAGATGTAAGCTGCTGCTAAGAAACAGAAACCTGAAGAACACTGTGTTACTACATTGCTAAGGGAGGTCCAAAATAAGAGTAGTCTGGTGGTTTCTGCCAATTGGTACCTGAGAGCTTCTGTTCTGAAAGCTACTGGCTTGCATGGCAGAATCAGGAACTAAAGCAGATGATGTGCACCTAAGACAATAGCACGTTAAGAGAGATTCTACATAAGGACATGAAGATTAGATCTGAAAAGAGGAAACAGCAACTACAAATCAGTAAGCTTACTGTGATAGATAAAGCATTCTTCAATTTAAAGAAAAGAGCTGGGAATAAGATTTTGCCTGCACCATTTCTGGTGAACAGTTGCCTCTACCATATGATAACACAGCAGCAGCTAATAGACCAAATCAGAAAGAAGGCTAGTATAAGGTCACTCACTAAAGTCATTCTTGGCTTTGAAAGTCTCTTCTGGAGAATGGTATGGAAAAGAAGACTCAGCATAAGAGGCAGAGTAGATGAACCACCTCAAGTTTATAGATAATATACCCTACCTCCAAGATTTGGCTAAGCTGAGCAAGGAAAGCCAGCAATAGAGGCAGCCAGGTGAGCAAAATGTACAGTTCTTCAGAGTATGCAGCAAGATGACTGGGACAGAGAATGGAACATTCTAAAACAGGATCAGACAATCTCTGCTCTGAATAGCTATAAAAGAAAGCAGGAATTATGACACTGAGGTAATCAAAAGACAACCCCAATAGGGGATTTAGGATATTAAATACTTTTTTGGTAGCTCACTAGGATGCTTAGACAAAGCTGCCTGCAGACTGTGTCATTCAAACTAGACCAAAGTCATAGGATAACAGCAGTTTACATCTTTAACAATCTGGATCTTCAGCAACTGCACATGATTTCCCCCCCCCATTTCATTCCCAAAGTCATACAAAGCTAATGCTTTTCCATTTAACCAAAGGAAAGATTTAAGGTGGGTAAATTAGGTAATTAGGCTAAAGCCATACAAAAACCCCCAATCAGATCTTGTGGGTAAGACCACACTCCAGACCACCTTAGTCTCACTCTGTAGCAAAAGAAATCACCATTCCTCCTTCTGACATAGTTCATCATATATCCCATTTTCCCATGGCTTTCAATATGCCTTTAGAAAGATGCCAACAATTTAAATTGGGACCCCACACCAAAATGCATGAAAACATGTTTTTATAGAACATTTAGAAGTCAGAATCTTTCCCCACCTTCTAAGCACTTCTATTCGGCACTCAGCTAGCTCTCTGCAGCTATAAACAACTCCAGCTACGTGCAGGAGAGGATGCTGCCTTTCACTTGCGAAACTTCACATGATGTGCTTCTGCCTTCCTACTCCTGAGCACTCCTTTGACTTTTTAGCGCAGCTGTTGGCATGCAAAGAGCTGAAAGACACTCGTTTTAAAAAGGATTTTACTTTGCATTTGCGTTTCCAAAGGCTTTTTTAAGCAGCAGACATCTAACTAATCCTGAGCAATTAGCGCATGCATGTAGAGAGGACTAAAACAAAGATAAAAACAGAAACAAAAAAGTTCTATCACAAATAGAGCTTTAAAAAATGCACTTTTCATACTCTAACTTGTGATTACCAGTGCAGATATAGAAATACACAAGTCACTCTATACATTTGTACTGGTTTTTATACTGATTTTATTTCCACGATGAGGATAGTTATTTACAGGGACTTCTTCAGCACAAGGTGATTGTGTCTCAGCTGCAACCTCACCTTTGCAGGGAGATTAGACTTGAAAAGTTCAGTTTGGCCTCTTTTTCTGGAAGAAGCTGAGCTCCAAAGCTGAGTCTCCCCTGCATTTCTATAGTGCTCTCTACTCCATTTACTATTTTCAGTTCTCTTCCTGAACAGCAAAGAGTTGAAACAAAGCACGACCTTTTTACTCACTTTAAATCTGACCTAGAAACGCACAGCTGAAATTCAACAGACTGATCCTTAATCTAATCGAGGATAGCAGTGCCATGGCCTCCTCAGTCTGCAGAATGATCAGCCCACTGGTGTTAACAGCCTTGAATGAAGAGCCAGGTCTGTCACTTGGTTTTAGAAGTGGCATTGAGTTCTCTGCTTTGCATGATCCTGGGCTAATCTTTGCAGCCATCTGTACCAGGGGTTGGATAAGGGCATTTCCTTACCTCGCAGAGCTGATACCAGGTTGCCCTCAAAACCATGACTTGTTAGAGGTTGTAAGGAACCCAAGGCTAAATAAGTAGAGACCTAAAAGCATCCAAGTTTTTGTTTCTATGTTTGACAAGGAACGAGAGGAAGCACCATGCACCCTGCATAACCACATACCCAGTTGGTTTTGCCCGTACTTATGGACCCTCTTAAATTAGTCTCATGGCAAGTTTACCTTTATAACAGCTGATTTTACACAATATACCAGTTTACTTTCATACCAACTATTAAACAAGAGGTCATACTCCCAACCTTCTTACTGGTGAATTCCTACCACACTTGACTGCATTTAACCACCCATAGGACTTTTTTTAACCATGTTGCACATAATAGTCTCCTACCACCCCAAAAGAAGTGTTATTGCTTACTATTAGGAATAATAATTAACTTGTCAGGGCCAGATCATCAAGTGGAGTGAATTATACATCTTGAATTCCATCAGCATGTTCAATGGCATCAGAATGAACAAAACAGACTGATGTCCAGTATTAGTAATAACAAATTGAGGCAAGCACAAACACACCTTATTGTTAGTTGGCTTTGTTACTTCTATATCTTAATGGCTGCTTTGACAGGGTTAACTTCTGAAGCTATGTCCTTAAGGATTTAGTTCACGAAGGATCAAGGACTTCTAGAATGCTCTTGAGTAGCAGCTGGGGAAAAACTTTGGCTTGCTAGCTGTTATCTCATCCTTTCACTGCAGGCAGTACTGGGAAACACTGCAAAGCAGAACTTACCACTGGGGACAAGGGATCAAAAGGGCTGAAATTAGAAAAGACAGTTTGGCTGCTTCCAGTTCAAGTGGAAGTATGATGAAAAAGTGTTTTCAATTATGTCACACAGGTCAAGTGTCAACACAGTTCATAACTCAGTGTGCCAGGAAATGTCAGGACAAATTACACTGCAGGACAGGCAAGCTGTGTGTCACCCTGGCTTCCCAAAGGGAAAGGCTTCCGCAAGAAGTCCTCCTGTTTCTGAGTTGGTTTAAATCAAACTGCTCTTATTCAAATCAAAACAACACAGAGGGAGTACTCCAGTGACGGTATAGGCAAGTACAGATCCCTCTCTGCTTGGAAGGATGAAAAGCTTTGATCCTCCATCACCTTAAAACACGATCACCTCCAGGCTATAGAGCTGCACATGTAAATGGCTGCCTGAGGGTTCTTGAGGCCATTGCGTACCATGGTGATGAAAAAGGTCTCGCTCTCCTGTGCTCCTGGGTCTGAACCCACCTAATCTTTCTTGCTTCTTTGATCATAAACCCTTTGCAGAAAGGTGTATCTGCAACTGCTGTTGGACCCAGTGTGGTACCCAGCACAACTGAAGCCTCATCAACACCTGGGGTGCCTCAGCACTACTAGTAAAAGTGAGTAACAGGAACATCAAATTCAGTGCACCAGAAAGGAGAAAGACAGGAGCAAGTCACAGTTAAATAAAATAAATTGATTTTGCTTATATGGAAACCTTTCAGTGAACTGTGAACTCCTTGAAAGATGACCTGGTTCTGATTCAGCTAGCCTGAAGTTTGCAAAGAAATGCTTCAGTTATAAGTTACCAGTGCTTCAATATAAAGAACAAACACATACATCTTTATGTTCTGCAGAGAAAAACACCAAGAGCTACAAAACATTTTTATGAGTTTAAGGACATTTTTAGTCCCTAATATATGACTTCCCAGGAGTTTCCAGGTGCTGCTTTTTCAGGCCTTCATTTCAAACTTAGATTGCTGACAACAGCTGAAGCTCACATGGCTTCTGTCAATACCAGAATACCCATGCTGGGTATAAAGCAGAAGGTAGTCTGTTCCTTCACTTCCTAAGTTATCTTTGATGTTTCGATAATTTCTCAGCTAGAAAAGGATAAGCATACCTAGAAGGCTATCAAGAATAATGTCCACAAATAAATGACAATATAAAAGTCAAGGAGCCAAGGTCTGGCTTTGATTTAAGTCACTATTACCTCCAGTTATTTATTCTATCCTACAGCCACAGGCTATCATCCCAAATTGAAGAGTCACTGTAGCAGACCATCTCACATACTTTAGAGAGCACATAGCACTGAAAGAACACTGAAGTTTAAAGTGAAGACCAAGACAGAACAGAGAAGTAGCTGGGCTGCAAGCACCCATTTCCACACCACAACTCTGCAGGGATAACAGCCTTTGGCAAATGAAAACTAACAAAGCAACTCTCAGGCTCTAACAACATTTTTGCTGTGAATAAGTGCCTATAAATCCACTTAACTAAAGACACTGCAAACGCTCTGACCCTGTATATTTTCCCTAGCCACCAGTTCTTTTCTGAAGGGAGTCACTTTATGAGCAAGTCAGTTTGTCATTGACTCGTGTTCTGAATGGCTGGACTTGAGCTATGTTTGGGTAAGCAAAATCTGCCTCCATGTATTCATCCTCTATCCCCAGAATGGCTGCTGCAGGAATGCAAATCCTGTTTGGAAGGATTACTTGCCACACAACAGCCAGAGGCCCGGGCTAACTGCCATGCTAAGAAGTACAGACTTAGACACTCCGAGTCAGAGAATGACGTGATTAAAGCAGACAAGGTGGCAACACAAAATGCTATTCCCATTTCAGATACGTGAAACCAAGGCTGTCATTCCCCTCCCCTCCATTATATTAGGGATTTGCACTAAAGCTGGGGATTTTATAACATGCAAGTGTGAAGAAGTTCAAACAAGAAAGCACAAGCCAGGCCAGCATTTCTACTTGTGGAAGCTGGCAATAACTGGTGGTAACACAGATTCCACTGGAGCACTCGTGTATGGATACCAAGGGTTACACAAGCATCTGGGAAGGGAAATGAACCCTTTAGAGAAGTGTCTGCTATGTAGACCAGATTTTACAGGTTTTCATGGTCTATGTGCATTCCTCAACAACCATTACAGAAAATCACTGGAATGTCCCAAGCACTCAAAAGGTTGAGTGTGTTTTTCCTCGCAAGTTGTATTTGCTAGTGCTTATCTTTGCATTTTCTAAGTACTTTGTGCATTTTATTCCTGTTATGTCAGCAAGCATCTCCTGTTTCCATAGGATGCAGTGCCAGAGTCTGTTCATTCCCCACCTTAGGGAGAGGATCTCTTCAATTTAGTTCTTCCATGAAAGAATGGGAGGCGAGTATCTCATGCTCCTGGAAATGACAGACTGATAACACTGGACCAGTATTTATGACAACAGCAGACTGATAATACTGGTGGCCAGTATTTCTGTACAGATAGAAGCAATAGCAGTGATTGCCCCAGCACAGATGGCTCCCTGTAAGCAAACCATAAAGCAATCCTGAAAGGGAAAGAACACCAAGACTCTACACAGAAAATGGCCTAACTTGCATCTCCAGTGAAAGACACTTTCTGATACGCAGCTTAGAGACATTTCCCCCTGATTAAGATCCCACACTAAAGTAGTTCAGGTTTCAAACCTCCTTCAATCTACAGCAATTAATAAGCACATAAAAAAGATGCCTTAGGTGAGTGGGAAAGTCACCTATTAGCACATACTAAAAATAGACAACCTGTAGAGCTATCTGAACAGATGCTTTACATAGTAAAGCTTCAAATCTGACAAGCCCTGAGGATCCACATTTGTCATTGACTTTTGAAAGCTGAAACCATTTCGAGCCTGAATATAGTTCTGTTACACATTCATTGTAGGCCACAGTTATTAGCTCCACAAAACAAGCTTCATTTGCCATGCTGGGTAGTGCCACAAAAGAGAACTGCACTGCACTGAAGAGAAACTGAACCAGCAGAAAATAACCCTTTTGTGTCTTACCTTGTAATGGGAAGAGCAGATGCCTTCAAACATATCTATATCCATACAGTCCATTGGTTCAGATCTTCCTGGTAATGGCAATTCTTCCAGCTTCTCGTGCCAGCTGGTGCACCCTGTGCATTTACAGAAGTGGGTGTGTTATTCCAAGATGTTTATTCATCACATTCTACAAAGCATTCAATTTAAATATATATGGCTCTGTGCCATGTGGCTCCTATTGCTCTCCAGAGCTTTCAGTGTAATGGATTACAGACCACAATACTTCCGCAGGTTATTGATTTTGGAGGAATATAAGTAGAGGACTCTAGGATTTCTTTGCAGACTTTCCAGAGCATTGCATTCCATGTGTGTATATGATCCATTGAAGAACATGCTCCTACCTTATGGAATTCAAACACTTTACTGTACAAAAAGAAAAGGCCTGGTTTTCATCTCTGAATTGTCATTTTCTTTGATTTGTTAAAGGTCGATTCCTGTGGAAAGGGCTGAGTTAAATTCCAGCACTAGCTCAGGAACAGGGATGCTGCTAATTTGAGACACTGGAAGTTGATAGAGTGGCCAGGATTTATGTTCAGCAATTAAGGTAAGAAGAACCCTCAACTCTGCTTCCCAAAAAGGGCCTTTGGACACTGTTCAAAGGTTTCCAGGAGCAGAGTGAATTAGTGGGACAGTGGGAAAATTCAGTCAGAGGGACTTTTTGGTAGAACTACTCAGGGAATCACAGTGAGGTTCCTTGAACATATCTGTAGCTGTGGTGCCTCGTGGGTACCTAAATCTGGTCATCCAAACCCAAAGGACTCCCCTATACCCAAGCACCAGGTTCTCTGCTTAGCCACTGCAGCTTCTATCAGTGAGAGTTATGAGGGAATCACTTGTATGTGCTTGATTTCACCCTTCAGCCTGGACAGCATATAGAGCATTACCTGTGTACCTGATAGCCTGATCCCCTGTATGCAGGATCCATAAGCAGAACACCTTTCCATGGTGGATTACACCATAGTTTAATTCCATGAAAGTTCAACTAAACAACAGAATGCAGTTACCTGTTCCATGGCAGACAGGCAGTGCTCCCTAGTTCAGATCTAACTGGGCTGGGTTCAACTGCTCAAAGCATTCAACTGTTTCATTATGAGTTTTCACCAGTCACCTATAGTAGCTCCAGTACCACGGCACAGAAAATGGGATGCATAACACCTGCAGCTCTCCACATTTTGCCTACTGCTGCTTAGAAACTGCCCCTGCTTTCTACAAGTCTCTCAAAGGTTAATATAGCTTCCTGTATATATGGTTTGTAATACATCTTACCTATGCTGCTGTCTCCCACCATCTCCTTTTTCACCATGGAAAACTGAAATCTAACTCACTTCATTCCCCATGTCTGAACATCACCAGCAATGCCAGCAATGAGACTGTATTAACCACTTGTAACCTTACATCCTGGTGAAAATTCCCACCCTATTCCGTGGCAGAGCTGGCATGTCACACACTGACGGCACAACGTACACCTGATTTAATTGCTATTCAAACCTGAAACTCCTGATGGAGACAGAAAATGCCTTGATGCTGAAGATGTTTCAAGTGAGCTGTGCTTCTTCCTCAATGCAGACAGATCTCAGATCTGAAAGGTCATGCACACTTCACCCTATAGACCTTGACTGAATCTCCAGATAGTTCCCAACCATACGCAGGCTCTCCTTTTCCCCCTGACAACTTTCAGGACTTGATTTCAGTGAAGTACAAGCTTTGTCCTTCATAAGTACTGGCTAAAACGACTTAACAGGGAAAAAATTACAACATGGATTCTTAGAAATGAAACATCAGGATGGAAACTGCTAGAAACAAATGCTAAGAATGCCTCACTCTGCAGCCTCTCTGAACAGTTCCACATTTTCATTCAGTCCCTGGATGGAACCTCCCTAATCAGAACAAAACCTCCCTCTTTGTTACAGTGGAGCATGTAGACACTGGCATGGGGAATCAGGTTGTATTGACATTCTACTGTATCTTACAATCATAGCATCATGCTTGCGCTGTGATTTCAGCATAATGCTGTACTACTCTTCTAAATCAAAATCCAACATCATGTCAAATACCTCCAAATAAGTAAATCTGGTATTAAGACATTAAACCCTCCTGTGATCTCAGACCTGTTAAAGCAGGGCCTGCAGGTCAGCACAGGCATCCACCAAGTCTTTCCAGAGAAAGACCTGGGAGCCCCAGTGGACAGCAAGTTGACCATAAGCCAGAAGCATGCCCCTTGTGACAAAGAAGGCAGAGTACAGAAGATGGAGCCAGACTTTCCTTGGAGTGGCCAGTGAAATTACAAGAGGAAACAGGCACAAACTAAGGCATAAACTATTGCATTTAAACATAAGAAACGCTCACTGTGAGGATGGCCCAACACAAGGCCACACAAAGAGGCTGGGGAGGTTTTGACCACACGACCTCCAGAGGTCCCTGCAACCTCAGCCGTTCTGTGAGCCTGTAAACAGAGCCCTGCTCCCTAAATTATTTAGCTCTTACAAGTAACAGTTAAGTTGAAAACCTGATTCTAAACAGTGGGATGAGAACTTACTTCCTTCGAAGAAAGAGCTCCTGTGGTTGCTGCTGTCTGCATTAAGATCAGTAACTCTGCTTGCAGCATTTAATGCATTGCCCACTTGTGGCATTATGTTTGTCTTGTCCTTTATATCCTGATCCCAGAGACAGCCCAAGCAGTTTTAATTAGCAAATCTTTCCCTGAGTGTTACAGCACATTGGATAAAACCTTTCTGATGCAGAAGGAGTGATGAGAGAGCATAGAGAATTCATCCCCATTAACAAGTTGGACCTTTACACAGTGCTCAATAGAGCTTTGCAAAGAAAAGCTGTAAGTGTGACAGCTCATACACTGCTTTCAGGGAATGCTATCAGCAAACCAAAGGTGACAATGAGTGCTTTAACTATGGATTACATATACTGTCATCAGTGGCAAGGATTACTCAGTATCAAGCAGAGATGCACCATATTCTTACTCAGAGGTGGCTAAGTGTTCTGCATAATCCTGTTCCTCAGTCAGCCAGCAGCAAAAGATGGGTCATTCTTCCCATGCCCATCACTCCTTATTGCAACATCAAGGATCTAGAGGTAACACCTCTAACCTTCTGAGTTCTAGTATCTCTAACCCAACTTTCTAAAGCTTAGATTACAACAGACTTGATTACAAATAAGACCAAAATTACAATCTGGTGTCATTCCTACTCCTTTTGAATAATACTTCAGTCTTCAGTCAGCCAAGAATCAATCCCGAAGCTTTCTTTTAAGTTAGAAACTTAACAGCAATTTTCAATGTTCCTATTTGTGGTCATGCACATGTCTCCAGTTACCCCACAGTAACTATGCTGTCTAATAGTTTCCTTGGAGTAATTCAGGGAACAACATGATAGCTTTTAGTTCACTAATTTCTCCTAATTTTAACTAAACCATCTTCAGTATTACAGTCATAAATTCATCTTATATTCACCCTATCACTCAAAGGAGATCTGTTGCAGGCACCACGTTGCTTTTAGTTGTGCCCCACCACACAGCTAAGCCTTGGATGCAAAAAACTCCACAACCACAACCAACACAACATAAGTGTGTCGGTTATTACTTCATTGAGTTGTTTAGTAAATACAGCCAAGCATATGAGTTCATATATTCCACAAACAAGGACTCCACAAAACCACTCAGCACAAGCTTTTACACAGATCCACTAATTCTAACCAGGATAAGTCATTTGCAAGTACATACACTAGAACTTAGGTACATTAATAGCCTCCATTTACCTGGCAATTGCTTAATCCAGCTTCCAGCATGACCAAACCTTCTGTTCCAGCTACCATCCTCAGAGAAGAAACTGTTTACTGCACCAAGCTAGACTAGAGCACAACTTGGTCAGGTTTTATGGAAGCAGGTGAGGTCTGTTGCACGCCCATCGAGGGATTCAGCTTAACTCAACTCTTATTATGGGCAGCTGTAGCCTATGAAGAAATGCAATCTGTGCTGATTCAGCTCAGCTGGTAAGGCGAAACCCAGCCCTGGCAAGACCTCCAAAGGAAGCCAGCACCAGAACAGATGCTACAGCACAAGCACTTAGGAATATTGCCTCCTGGTGCCAATAGAGGAAAGAGTGCCCGGTGTTTTCCAACTTCTTAAGGCAGTCAGCGTCAATACATAAATGTCTTTAATGTATGCACATTATTGCAGCTATTTTAGCATTATATTGGCACAATATTTTTAGCAGCAGAAATAAAAGGCTTTGTCAATAATAAGCTTGATAGTATTCTGCATTATGCTATTGTAACTGCAGATCCTCTATACAATCCTATAATTGCATCTCTACCACTGTAACACTTGTAATTGCCTGCCTCTTTCCTTAATCTCTCCAGCAGAAAGACTAAAGTTCAGACTATTCCACATCTGGCATTAATCTAGAGAACATCAGTTTACAGGGTAAATTCCATCAGTCCTAATAGGATTAAATGTATTTCTGCCATTTTCAAATCCTCAGAAGTAACAAATAGTTTTTAAAGGAATGGGTGATCATAGAATCATAGAATGGTTTGGGTTGGAAAGGACCTTAAGATCACTCAGTTCCAACCCCTGCCATGGGCAGGGACACTTCACACTAGACCAGGTTGCTCCAAGCCCTGTCCAACCTGGCCTTGAACACTGCCAGGGATGGGGCAGCCACAGCTTC
>JANHGB010007796.1:1973-13363 GCA_026283785.1 Coracopsis vasa
AGCAACCTGCTCTAGTGGAAGGTGTCCCTGCCCATGGCAGGGGGTTGGAACTTGAGGAGCTTTAAAGTCCCTTAAACCCAAACAATTCTATGGTTCTATGATTTGGCTCAGTTAGCTTTAGCTTGCAGCATGGAGTGGGAGAGCTGGGGTCTCCCTCTGGGACACCAAAGGTGAGCACCAAGCTGTTCTGCTGTGAGGGGAACCAGGGTAGTGCAGCTCGGTCACAGTTTCCAGGCCTGCCCACAAGAAAACCCTGGTGTGATCTGGTGGGCTCTCAGGAAAACCTGCCAGGCTCTGCCTGGGTCAGTGGCAGGCCTGCCCACGATGGCAAGATGGGGCAAATCCACAGCCTGTCCTGGTGAGAGGTTCACGGCTCTCTATGGCACCACTCAAGGTGCAGATGGCAGGAGAGAAGTCTGAGCCACCACCCCAGCTTGGTCCCATCTCAACCCACTCACCTCCTCACTCTCCCTCTCAGCAGCAGCTCTTGGGGACATGGAGTGGTGGCATCTCTGCTGGCTCCTCCAAAAGCACCAAGCGACCAGCATTCAGCCCAAAACTCTGCCCCCTGGCATGCCCAGAGCTCAGCAACATTTCCCCATGCCAGCCCCATGAGTGCATTAATCACATCCTAATTGGAAGGGGAGAGGAACCCACAAGACCCAGGATGGGGGGGAGCACAAAGTACCAACTTCCCCACATACTCACCCGCCTTTGAACCACAGGGATTTAGCTTCTCCATTACCATCCCCGCGAGCCTGCAAGACATAGAGCAGCCATCACGGGCACAGCACTGAGTCCCCAGTGCCCTCCCCAGGGCTCCCCTTGCATGGGAAGCATGTAAAAGGCTTATAGGGTGGGCAGAGAAAAGTGTGTTCCTAAACTGATGGGGCTCTTTCCAGCCAAGAGCTTGCACTGGGAATAAAGTATCTCCAAGAGGGTGAGCTGGGCAGGCTTCAGCAGAGGAGCTCAGGTTGGCAAAGCAGTGGGGATGGCTGCACCATGCAAAATTTGGGGGTTTGAGAGAGGGGAGCATTGGGAAGACTCAGCAGCTCCACACAGACCTACAACCAGTTGGAGAGAAGTGCCAGGAAAAGCCAGAGCACACCAGGGATGGGATGTGTGCAGGGACCATCCCATAATGCCACCTCCCTTGCAAGGAGGGGATTATTTGCAGGGAGAAGGGAGGAAAAAGCCAATTTTACCTCCCTCATGGGGCAATCCCTGGCACACACAAGCACACATGCACACATGGGGAAGGCTGGATCATTCAATTGGACATGCTTACCTGCAGGCAGGTTACACCCCTTCCCTGCAGGAAGGGGAGACGCGGGTGCAAGGGCCATGGTAGTGGACAACTGAAAAGAGAAGCGGTGGGGAGGGGGATCGAAGCCCCAAGGGGCAAATCCAGAGCCAAAATAAAAAAGAAAAGATGAAGGATGGAGTCTAAAAACAGAACAAAAAATTGTCAGCTCAGTACATGGGAGAGGGCAAGGGGCTTGCACCAGCGCACGTCATGCAGCACACACCAGGGGAAGGTCCTCAGCACACCCTGCCCCTCTTGGGGCTCCCACAGGTCCCCACTGCCCTCAGGGTGTGGGGTGTCCAGGGGATTGGACGTGTCTGGAAGATGCCCAGCACATGGCTGGTGCTGGGACCCGGCAGTTGTCAGCCACAGCATTGCTCACCTCCTGCAGCTGCATGCAGACCTTGTTGAAGGCTCTCAGCCAGTTGGCTTTGGCTCGTGCTTTGGGGTCCTGCACCTCCACCTCTGCTTGCTCCCTGCAAGCACACACACCTTGCTCACCCCCAAGCATGGCACTGGGGAGCAGGAAGTCAGCCTGGGCAGGACTGAAGATGCAATTTGGGGATCCTGATGGTCCTTGAGGCGGTGTGGCCATGGCAAAAAAAACCCACTTACTATCAGGAAGGGCTCTAAAAAGACAGCAAGTCCCTCTGCAAAGGGCAGCACCATCAAGGCAGATGGGGAGAAGCCAGAAGTTCTCACTCCCTTGGGAGACTGGCCTGGGCACCCAAAGGACACAGAGGGATCCCTCCAGGTCAGGGTGACACTATCACCTGGATTAAATATCCTTCACCTCTCATCTCCCCAGAAGGATTTCCTCTGACCTCTTCCCACCACTCTGGGAACTCCTGGGGTTAAGAGCTCTCAACACTCCTCTGACTTTGAGCACAGGGGACCTGTCAGCCTGGACATGCTGGCTGTGGTGGGGTTGGGTTTTTATCTCCTCCCTTGCAAAATCAAGACATGGAGGAAAAGAAAACAAAGCCTCCTGAAGAGCCTGGTGTGACATGACACTGGACACATGTGCCCAGAACCAGGCTGGAATGAGGCTGTGGGGAGCTCAGGAGAAAAACCTGCCAAATCCAGCCCTGTGCTACTGCGTCATCCACAACACTAATCTATGGTCCTCAGTGCTAATCCGGGGTCCTTGGCACTAATCTGTGGCCCACAGCACTAAGAAATGGTCACTAATGCCCAGCACAGGACCCTCAGGCTCCCTGCCCAGAGAACAGGCACTGCAGGCAGACATGAACCTTAGTTCATGGCCACCTTCACCAGGACTCTAGCCAGCCCTTGGCACTAAATATTGGAGTTTTTTTTAAAGCTCATTACACATTCTTTTAAATTAGAGATTTCCCATTTCTGGTCCATAATTTAAAGTAAATAAAAGACTGAAAAAACCCATCACACTTCCCCTCTGTAGAGATCAGCAGCGCTCACCAAACCATGGAAGAATGGACATGTTCAATAATTAAAGGCAGAGACCGATTTGTGAATTATTCACATCATACCAGGGACCCGATCACCAAATAATTCATCTGTACAGCACAGGAGGCCTTGGATGAGCTTTTACTAACAGCTTAGGGAGAGGATTGACTCCTGTTAAGCAAATTTCCTCCTGCTGAGCTCCACGGTATCCCCTCCATCCAGGGAGCCAATAGCCTGAGACAAAGGAGAGGAATCACAGCCCCAAGCCCCACTTCCCCTATCCCCAGGTTTTCCCCAGGATATAACCTGTGCCCCCAGCAGCCCTGGCAAGGTCTCAAATGCCTTGAGCTCTGCCCCTGCTTACCATGGGCTAGGGCATCAGGCCCCAGGAACTGCCCCTTGCCTGGGTGGTAAAAGGTGGGCTTCTCATTCACCGTGGAAAGTCCCTGGCACTGCCCTTTGGCACTGCAGCACGAGCCCCGGGCCACCTCCAGAGCATCTTCAGAGTCACCAGGCACACTGCCTCACAAGTACACTACAGGTCAAAGTCTCCCTCCTACCTCTCAGATGGTTTTGGGGGCTCAGGCTCAGGAGCTGCCTCTTGCAGGGGAGCTTCATCCATACTCCGCTGGGCCTGGGGGGCCTCTGGGACTTCCTCAGGGGCAGAGGTGTCCTTCTCTTTCCTCTCCTGCTGCTGCAGCTTCAGCTGAGGGACCAGCTGGGGTTGCTGTGGTTGCTGCTGCTGTGGGACCTGCTGCTGCTGCTGCCCGGGGGTTTTCTGCAGTAGGGGGTAGGCATCGCGCTCAGGGGCTTCGTAGGTGCCCTGCTCCCGCAAGTCCTTCTCCTCCTCCTCCTTGGGGCAGCCTCCCTCATTCTCACTGTAGTCCTCATTGAACTCTTCCTCCTCCTCTTCTTCCTCCTCCAGGTAAAGGTCATCGTCCTCCTCCTCCTCCCAGTGGGGTGAGTCCTTATGGTAGCTGACGGAGCTATGGCAGGAGTGGTAGGAGTCCCCATCCCGCTCATCCAGCTCCGAGTCCCGCAGGCTCTCGTTCTCGAAGTCCTCGCTCAGCTGGGAGCTGCCCTGGCTCAACTCTGCCGAAGAGGCATAATGGCTGCTCCCCGTGGGGCTGTGGGGCCGAGGGCAGACAAGAACAGGGCTCCGTTGGTCTGTGCCACAGCTTTGCCTACCCTCTGCTGCTCCACAGCCCCGGGGTCCCCGCACCCATGGGTGGGAGGGATGTGGGGTCCTCCTCAGGGCACAGCCCTTGGTGAGCACTGGGCTCCTCATCCTGGAGTTGAAGGCATGGACCCAGGAGACTCCATGAGCTAGGATTAGCCCCTCAGGGATCTGACCTTCCTGTACCTAGGTTGAGTGTAGGAACACGGGGGTCAGGGTCTGTCTCCTCAGCTCACTCCCACCAGAGGAGGGGGCAGAGCACAGCCAGGCTGCACTCCCAACCGGATCCTGCCTCCTGCTTCTGCCAGACATCCTGTCCTGCCCACAGTCCACACCCAGCCTCTACCCTGACACCCCAGCACCGCCTGTATACCTCCCAGGCACTCCCTCTCCAAGGACACCCTCTCTCAACTCCATCAACTCCCCTTAACCCCATCATCCCTACTCCAGTGTTTCTTCCAGGCCAGACCCCTGTCCACCAATCTCATCTGTCCCACTGGCTCTTCCAGCATCCCCATCTCACAGCTGCCTGCACCCAGGGGAGCAGCAGCACAGAGGGGTTCTCTGCATCCCAGAAGGCTGCTGGGGACAGGGCAGCCACGGTGCTCCATGGAGACAGGCTCACATAAGCAAACATGCAGACAGGACAGGGACATGCCTAGGAAGAGGCCGACACCATGTCTCCAGCACTGGCAGCCAGGGCTTAGGGGTGTGCAAGCAAGAACGGGACAAGGGGACAAAGAGATGGGCAGAGCCCAGGGCCCAGAGCAGCTGGGTTAGGCAGTGGGGAGCCAGGGGACATGGCAGGAAGGAGGGTGCTGGCGGATGCCCAGGTTGCTCCCAACATGGACGGGTACTGGCATCATCCAGGTACCTTGGGAAGAGGGACTTGGGGCACAGGGGTGCAGGAGACACGGCTCATGCCTAGAAACCCCTCATCTCCTCAGCCAGATCCTGGACAGATCTTGGCACATCACAAGGGTCTCAAATTACTGTGAGAGGCTTTTGCCCAGCCAAGTGCTCCCTGGGAGGTACCAGTATCAGAGGATGGCATTTGAGTCCCCGAGGCTCATCTGAGTCCCGGCTCCCATTCCTGCTGGCATGACAGGGAGCAGGCAGCAGTGCTGCCACATAGTTGCTGTGCCAGTGAGTGGGACCAGGATGCTGGGGTATTGGCACCATGAGCTGGGGCCCCAAGAGCAAGAAGGGCTACCACAGGGTTAAGAGACACCCTGGAGCATCCCAATGCTGCTCGTCTGCAAGGCAGCCCAGCGCAGGGAGACCCTGCAGTGGCATGGGGCCGCCCTTGCCAGGACTGGTGTTGGCCTCACCACGGCTGCAAGGACCGACCACAGCACTCTGCGACGGTACACAGCACGCAACAAGGTAGTGACCCACCTATCGGATAGGTCTAGGGACCGCCTGCTCTCAAGGGAAGGCTGGCGGCTGGTCCGCCTGCTTGACTCAGAAGCGGACTCGGCGTCACTGCGCCTGTTTGCGGCAGAGTCAACGCTACCATAGCGTCTGCCGGGGAGGAGAGGAAGATGATCAGCAAGCTGCCGGGGCACCGCACCACCACCACCCGCCGTGCCCCAGCATCCCCTGCTGCCGTGGGGACATCAGCAGGGAGGCTCTGTGGTGGTGGACAGGGCTGGCACCTTGGTCTGGGAACATGCTGGGACCACGGGGACAAAGCACTGGGCTGGTGACCCTGCCTACAGCCATGTCTGCATCCCAAAGCAGCCATAGGTCACAGCAAGGAGAGCTAGCAGTTGAGGGTCCCAAAGCCCAGCAAGGACAGAGAAGGGTGGTGACCCAAAAGAGCTTGAAAACTTCCAGGTGAGAAGGAAAGACTTAGGGCCAAGACCCTTCCCCTCTTCCTTGCCTCAGCATCCCTCCCTGTCACCCACCACCCTGAGAGCATCATCCTTGGCATCATCACCCCAGGGACCTGCTGGCCTCTCCTGCCTAGAGAGTGAGATTAAGAGAGGAGGTCCAGGGGGAGCTGGCTGTACCGACACTACCTGATGGGATGCTGGTCTGAGTAGTCCATCTCATAGCTCTGCATGGAGTCGGTGTAGGAGTCACGGGAGCTCTGCTGCTGGTGCCTCATGGGGTACTGGTGGACAGAGGCATTGGGCTGGGAGGTGGTGTAGTAAGGTGGTGGGATGCTGTTGCTGGTCTCACTGCGATAATCACTGTCACGATCATCCACTGTGCTGTCAGGGTCATCGTCTGCAAAGGGCCACAGGGAGTGGGACAGGGGATGACCCCACAGCTCCTGTGGCCAGGGATGCCCCAAATCTGCCCCATGCCCTACATAGCCCATCTACTGCCACCACCGTGTCCCCATGTCTTTGGGACCTTGCTGATGGACCCAGTCAGATGTGAGGAGAGCTGGGGACTGCCAGGCTGGGAGAGGAGGAGTGTACAGGATACTTACTCTGCTGTTCTCCCCATCCGAAGTAATTCCAGCTGCCTACAAAGAAAAAGAAAAAGCGGCAGAGACAATAAGGATGGAGTCAGCTCTAGGGCAGCAGCACGAGGTGGCTGGGGGAAACCAGCATCTCCCAGGCACGGTGGCACCAAGCTGGGCTGGGGACAGCACCCAGGATGGAGCACATCAGCACTGAGCTGGTTTGGGGTCAGGGACTGTGGCTGGGCGATGCAGTACCAAGAGAGGATTGGAATGGGGTGTAGGGATGGGCATGGTGGCACTGAAGTGCACCCAAATCCCCCAGATCTCTCTGCCAGTGCCTTCACTGAGCAGCTCCCTCTCCAGCCTCACCGCCCCTCACCCAGATTTCCCAGGGGACCATCCTTAGCAGCCCCATTGACATGCCCTGCCACACCCTTCTCCCCTACAACTCAGCCCCACAGTAGGGCTCACACACTGTGGGGCAGGGAGAAAACAAAGAAACACCAGCAGAAACAGGAGTCTGGGAACAGGGCTGGGGACATGGTGTGGAGTGAAGCTGAGCCTCACTTGGATTGGGGTCCAACACCCCAAGGCAAGCACAGACACCACTCCTGCACATCCCCAGTGTGGGGACCTGGGGCATGGGGCAATGTGGGGGCTCTGCAGTGGGGCAGGGACAGGGCAGCACTTACAGCACTGGGAGCTGTGAACGGGCAAAGGCTTTTCCTGCTCCTCCTGGAAGGCATACTGGGGGGAGATAGGCTGCTGAGGACTGCCCCTCCGCAGCACCACTGCCCCCTCACCCCAGCCTGACAGTGCACTGACTTACATCGTCCTGGTCCCGCATGGCATTGAGCTGCTCCAGCTTCTTGGCCCAGTACCTGGCCTCCTCCTCAGGGATATCTGCAAAGGCAAAGACCCCAATTGGTGCACAGATCCCCCCCTGCCAAAACAGTCTCTCATCTTTTGGAGCTACAGGATCAGACCCCCATCCTCAACCCTGAAGGGGTTCAGGCATGGTACCCACCCAGAGGCAGCTCAAAGCGGGTGTCAAGGAGGATACGGTGGAAAGTGGGGTCCTTGGTGCCCGAAATCTCATTGTCGGTCATGATAACTTGGGAGTCGAGCGTGAGCCACTCCCCAGGGCCCTCCTGTGGGGTGGAAATGTGGGTGAGGAGAACTGCCAGGGACCCCACATTCCCAGCCCCCCAACCCCTCTCCAAGCAGGGGTGAGAAAGGCTCTGCCACCACCAAAGGACAACCAAGGGTGTGGCTACATGTCCTTTAGGGTCTGATGAAAGGGGTGGCCATGCCTAAGCTCCTACCTCATTGGACTGACGGATGGTACGGAGGGGGATCCACACCATCCCCACCATGGTGTCCCAGATGAGCCCTTTGTTCCACACCTCCACAGTCAGGCCGAGGTCAAGCCGGTTGATCTCACTGGGAAGGGGAGAAGTGTCAGGTAACCCCCTCCACAGCAGCCCCCTGGGACCATTCCAGTCTCTGCAGGACTCAGGTGAGCCCCCCAGGGCTGGGGTCAAGGGGGAGCACTGGGGTGGGGGCCCCAGAGTGGCCCCTATACACTCACAACATGAAGTCCTGCTCCCAGGAGGGCAGGTTGCCTCGCACTGCAATGGTTGTGCTCTTGACATTTTGCACCTTCAGTGTTACGTAGGTGTTAAATTTCTCTATGGGAGCAAGAAGAGGGTGAAGTGGACACCAGGGGACCCCCCCAGACACTCCCCAATTGCCACCCTCCCATGGGGTACCCACACGCTGCCCTCAGCACCCCAGTCCCAGTTGGGATGGATCCCACCACTGGCAAGGGTGGCCTGGCTGCAAGCACCCTCATCCTGCCCACGGCATTCCCATCCTGCCCAGGGCACCCCCATCTCTATGTGTGTTCCCTCCCCTTGCCAAATGATGCCTCCAGATCTGAGGCTGAGCCTGGGGTCCCCTTGCCATCCTCTGCCCTTCCTCAGATCCTGACAGACCCAACCACCCCAAGAGCCAAGCCCCTCACCCCAAATCCCCCCAGGCAGGCAGGCAGGCAGCCTGGGGGCACTTACCTTGGGGCCCATCGAACTTTGCCTTTTTAACTGTGGGGACAGAGGGAGGGAAGAGATTCAGGCTGAGGATGCCCCCCCCTTCCCCCAAAACTGCCCTCCCAGGGGTACCAAGGGGCTCATTCCCACCCTGCCCACTGGGGACCACTCCCCACAGGCCGATTGCACGCAGAGGTGGGGCTGCTTGCACCTGGGCCAGATCCTACTCAGAAGCAAGGGAACAAACATCACTGATTCTGGGTGATGCCCCAACTTTACACGAGTGAGTACCTGGTTTTGCCTGCAGTGGAGAGGAGGCAGCAGCCAGGTACCAACGCTGCCAGTGCTGGGCGGTAAGGGGCAGCAAAAGAACAGGACCAGGCAGGGAGAGAATGACACAGCACCTGGTTAAATGCTGCGGTTGCCAGCAAGTGAGGACCGGTGTGACCAAGGAGGCATGAAAATAGCCCTGGTGATATCCAAGGTAATTTGTTCAGAGACGTGCTGCTCACAGAGGGGATGCGAGGCTTGGAGGAGGCAACGGGGCACAAGCCTGACCCACAGTACCACTGATGGTGGGGTCGTGGCTAAGCCTCAGCCACCAGCTCAGTAAATAACAGGATCATCTGGCTCAGTCATGCATTGGGTGGCGCTTTGCTCATGGCCAAATTCGGAATCTCAGGACTCCAGGAGCTGCAGCTACACTCAGGGATGGGGGAGTTCATGGAGGAGGGTGGGGGGGAGGTTTCATTGAAGCCAAGTAGGAGGCTCTGGGATCCCAAAGATCCCCTTTTGCCACTGGGCTGCAAGCTTGGGAGACTGTGTGGGAACATCTGGAAGCAGTGTGTGGTTTAATATTAAATATTTTATTAAATATTTTTATTAAATAGTTTATTTTATTAAATAGTTTATGTATCTATTGTAGTGTATATAATGCATTTTTTATATATTATATATTTTTATATTATGCATTATATATCATGTATTCTTACATATTACATATAATTATATATCATATATACCATATATTTTATGTATTATATATTATTTATTAGATATTGTATATTTTAAATTTTAAATTTTTGTATATGTTATATATTCTATACTATAGATTATATATGATATTGTATGTTTTTTGCTTATATCTTATATGTTATATGTTATACATTGTATATGGCATGTTATACATTGTTGGGATTAATATTATTTAATTAATATTACTATTAATAATATTATTAATATTTATATTTAATATTAAATTAATAATTGTTATAATAGTAATAATAATAGTAATAATAGTAATCATATGATGTTAGAATACAGTCTCTGGTACCAGGACCTGCCCATGACACATGCTGCTTGGAGCTGCACAGGGATCCCTGTAGGTCGGAACCCACCCCTGTCCCAGCCCCAGCGGCGCCCACCAGCCCAAAGCTGCCTCCAAAATGAAACAGAGAGAAGCAGAGGAAGAAAAAGCTTCAATAATACCCAATCTGACAGGAACAATTACCCAGAGAACACATGGTTCTCCTGGCTGTCATCTAATGCCGGGGAGAAGTCCTGCTGCCACCATCTGTGGCTGCTGGCCCCAAGAGGTTGTGCTGCCCTCCCAGTCACCCATGGGCCCCCAAAACTGGCACAGGGGTGGCAGGTCCCACGGTGTCACCTTTGGGCTAAACTCAACCTGAGCACCCAGACAAGGAACTGAGGACAGCAGGACCCTCACGGGAGCTGGGTGCCCCCACAATACGGTGGAATTCGAGGTGCTTCCCAGGCTGGGGTGATCATCCTTCTCGGGGGAAGGAGGAGGGAGTCAATTGGGGAAACTGAGGAAGGGTCAGCTGGTGGGGTTCAGACTGGCAATGGCATGAAAACTAGGCTGGGCTGTAGGCATCCTGCAACAGGCCCATCTGTCTGTCCAACACTCTGTCCATTCATCCATTCGTTTGTCTGTGCATCCACTCATGTTTCTGTTCACCCCTCTCTCTGTCCATCCTTTGACCATCCACCCATTCACCTGTCTTCTCCAACCACTCCCTCCCTCCATATCCATCCACCCATCCACCCACCCCCTCCCTCTCTCCATCCATCCATCCACCCATACTCTCCCTCTGTCCATCCACCCCTCTTTCCATCCATCCACCTACCCCTCTGTCTACCAGCTCACGTCTCCCCATCCCTCCATCCATCTGTCCATCTGTCTCCTCAATCTGTCTCTCTAGACACCTATCCACTCACCCGTCCATCTGTCCGTCTACCTCCCTACCCCTTCAGACCCTGCTCTGGCCACACTCCCCTGTCCCCATTCACCCCACACCTCCCAGGGTCACTTCAGTCCTTGCCTTCCCCCAGCACAAAGCCCTTGGGGGCTGTGTGTGGCCCTGGTGCCCCAGGAGGGACAAAGGAAGGCTGGGTGGGGGCTTTGGGGTGACACCCTGTGCCCCACCTTGTCCCTAGCTGCCACTCTGCCACCTCCAACCCCACACCCCAGGACCCACACTGAGATGCTGCAGGGCCTTGGGGAGGTGGGAAAAGGACCTCCTAGACTTATCTCCCTAGCCCAAACTGACTACAGTCCAGAGCAGCCCGCATTAAGGCCAAGCCTGAGGCTGCCGGATCCACCTGCACGCTGAGTTGGGCAGGTCTCAGCATGCTGAGGAGTGGGGATGGGGATCCCCCCCAGTTCTTCCCAGTATGGCATGATCAGCCCACACAAACCAGACCCCCACCAGCACCAGACTACCGCACCCCTCCTCTCCAACCACCCCCAACTGCTCACAACCCCCGAAAAGCATCACCGAGGTGGGGCAACGCCTGCAGGGTGATGGAGGGGGGTGTAATTTCCGGGGATATTTAGGGGTGTGGAGGAGGGGCCGAGGGAAAATTGGAGGTTTGGGGGTGTAGGGGGCTGGAGATGTGGAGATGCTCTGGGATAAATGATGCTTGGAGGAGTGGAGGGTGGGAACCGCGGGGGTTGGGGATGCGTGGGGTGAAGTCTGAGGCCCCCTGCTT
>JANHGB010007798.1:0-10320 GCA_026283785.1 Coracopsis vasa
AAGGATGCTGGAGAGGGACTCTTCATCAGGGACTGCAGCGATAGGACAAGGGGTGATGGGTTCAAACTGGAACAGGGCAAGTTCAGGTTAGAGCTAAGGCAGAAGCTCTTCCCTGTGAGGGTGCTGAGGCGCTGGCACAGGGTGCCCAGAGAAGCTGTGGCTGCTCAGTCCCTGGCAGTGTTCAAGGCCAGTTTGGATGGGGCTTGGAGCAACCTGGTCTAGTGTGAAGTGTCCCTGCCTGTGGTAGGGAGTTGGAGCTGGATGATCTTAAGGTCCTTTCCAACCCCAACCATTCTGTGATTCTATGGTGCTGTAGCTGTGATAGTCTACTGATAGATGAGTATTAAGGTGCGTTGTGGGAGGCAGTGACTTTTTTCCATAGGCCTTGGCTCGCTTCTAAATTTGAAAGTGTTGGGAAGTGATGGAAAATGGCACATTTTCCCTGTTCCTCCCTTCACCCTCTCCATGTGATGTGTGACTTCACATCACCAGCCTGTTTCAGAGTTAGGGTAGTCACACCTAAGCCCTTTACATGTGATGTGAGCTGAGAGCCTGCATGGTCAACTCCAGAGCTATAAGCTTTACCTTAAACCGTGGCCTTTCCCATCCAGAGCTGCATTCAGCCTTTTACAGTTTCAGAGATTTACGGATTCCCCTTTAATTTAAAAGAACAAGACCAATATCAAAGATATAAAGAAATAGCTTTAATGAAAAAAAATAAAAAAGCCATTTCATCGTGTGCTTATCTGGAGATTTTCTAGGAAAAACAAGACTTTTAGTTAGATTTGGTTTTAAAGCAGGCAGTCCCCTGGGAATGAAGCACCTGAGGGAGAGAAATTGGAAGGCAGCAAACCCTTAAGAATTTTGTGGATATTTTTACTAGATCTGTATTAGGGCAAGGAATATGGATTGGACTGTGCTTTCAGGAAACACGTTTTCTAATTCACATACTCCTATGAGACAGGCTTTTAATATAGACTTCTAATAAATACAACTTGGTGGTACACATCTCCCACATGACTGAGAGCTGTCATAAAATATGACTGTAGGACTGGATTTGTATCTTTATTTCAGTGTATAATGAATTAAGAACAGCATTTCAGATAACCATAGGTGACATGATGGATCTCAAAGACATAATCACATTTCAGCTGCTAATATAGTAACAGCAGTAAAAATAAAGATACTGTAAGAGCTTTCTTTGTTAAAAAGAAAAGGCACCCAAGTTATATGAATCAGTGTCAAACTGAGAGGGGCTTTTACACACCTTCTGAAACATTGCAGTCCAGCAAGGAAACTTTCACAAGGAAAGCATTTCAGTGTATAGATGTATCGCATGTTTCATTTAAACATGGAAAGTAGTTGTGGCTGAAAAGCCCATGTGTGCTGCAGGAGTGAGGAACATGTAAGTGTGTAGCTGACTTTGAGCTATCAGCTGAGGTAGACTGAATCAAAGAACTATTACACATATGTCTGTTGCTGTTTGTGCCAGTGACATGGAAGTGCTGTGTCCACATGAGAGAACTTGGTGGTTTGGGATTCCCGAAGACTTCAGCCAGAACAAATGTCACTTAAAATATCTAATGTCAGGTCAAAGGGTTGCTCCAAGTCCTTTTGTCATATAAATGAAAATAGAACATTAAATCAGAACAAAAAATAGGAGATATTTTAGTCAATTTTGCTTCAAAGAGTGTGAAACAGCTGCTTTTTCCTTTTTCCTTTGATGCGACAGGGTTTCAAACAGTTGTCAACATCTTTTTTGTGAAAAATTAAAAAAAGATGATGTCCAAACCAGTTCTTAGCCCTTGAAAAATGTGACTATAGGAAAAATAAAGTGTTATTTTCACAGCCTACCTCTTGAAAGTTTTCCAACAGAGCTGTTGCACATGCACTGGCAGGAAGAGAATGAGAGTAGCCATAAAGATATGCACAGCATAGAGACTAAATAGGTGCAACTGGAATAACAGAGGGGAAATGAAGCTGAGGAGTGGAAGACTAAGTACATTTGGGGTCGTATCATACGTACCAGTGTAATTCAGTTCCCAGATAACAGGCATAGGGCCATGCATTGCTAATTCTCATTAACAGTTGGCCCTGTGACTGTCCCTCTCTGTTAATCGACATCATCTTCTCTTTGTAACCTCTATGTTACTGTAGTATAATTGGCTTGAGTAAACCCGTAGAGATCCCTGAAGTAAGCAATACCACTGCATGTTTGTGTGCTTCTGGACGGGGTGTCCAAGGTGGGCTGCAGGTCTTATGATAGATGCAGGTGTATCCCAAACACATCTTTGCCCCTGCTTTGGGCCAGCCTGTCTGCTGGATCCAGCCTCTTTGTAGCTCCTAGGAGCTGAACTCCCTAAAGCTATGGTTATTTGGTTGAAGTTCTCCATCATGCCTGCCCTCACAACTGGTGTGGCCACAGCTGAGTGGGTTGTAGTGTGTGCTGACAACTCTACTGGTTTGGTTAACCTGTTGATTGACTGTGCAGCAATATCTGGAGGATCTGGGGAGATGCAGTGTAGCTGCTGGGCTTCAGCTAAGTCAATATTCAACACAGGTTTGTTCCAAGTGTCATATATAAAATGTGCTAACTTTTAGAGGATGTTTTATAAATTAACCATACATCTTGAAAGAAATAGAGGCATGAAGAGACTCTTTCTACCTGCTGAATTGTTCATGTGCCAACACCTCATTTTTTGGAGGTAGTCCTGTGTGGATGGGCTTTCTCCCTCTTTTCCTTGTTCTTTACCTTCTTACTAGAGGCACAAAAGGGCATTTCCCTCTAAGCTGATCTCATTCACATAGCCTGTATAATAAAAAGGGCTGCCTGCAAGCCTGCTCTTAAAAGACAGGTATCTGTTTCCTACCCCCAGGCATTTAACATGTGTGAACATCACAGAAAGCTATACCTTTAGTGTGTAAAAGAATTTAGTACCCATTGCCAGCAGTCATAAGTAAGCAAGTGAAACACTGCACTGAAAACCAGCCTGATTTTATGTTCCACAAAGCTACAAGATAATAAACTCCCTTCCCCCTGATTCCAATGAAAGACTTAATTATTAAAGAATACTTCCCTTTGGAGGTAGTAAATTGTTTGCAAGGGGTAGCAATAAATATGAACCTCCTGTAGATCACTTTTTCTAGGTTACTGAGTGACTTAAAAGTATTCCTGGCCCCCAGTCTACTTCCAAAGTGCTCTTGCTGTAGAAATTATTGTCATACCTGACATCCTTCCCAGTTACACAAGAAGAGGGGCCTTGAGCTAAGGGACATGGTGTCCAAATCATCCTTTTAGCTACAGAAGTGTTTGCTGTCTGTACAGACTAAGGCAGTGTTGAGTTGTTGTGGAGAAATCACCTATCATCCAGTACATATTGGGTGTATAAAGAAGGGGGTCTTCATGGATACTAATCCACCATCTTTTATAATACCAACCACACTGTTCCTTTCTTTTTTACCTTTATGAATATACCGTATTTCTTCATATTTTCTGTTCAACAACACATAGTGTTTTAAAGCTTATTCTGCCCAAACAGATAAACACACTATGATGTCCCGCAGAGACTGGCTTTTCTTGCTGATCTTGTCCTCTTTTGGTATTAAATCATAGAATCATAGAAAAGTTTGGGTTGAAAAGGACCTTAAGATCATCCAGCTCCAACTCCCTACCACGGGCAGGGACACCTCACACTAGACCAGGCTGCTCCAAGCCCTGTCCAGCCTGGCCTTGAACACTGCCAGGGATGGGGCAGCCACAGCTCCTCTGGGCACCCTGTGCCAGCGCCTCAGCACCCTTGAATGAGGGGATGTGGGGAAAAGGCTGATGCAGCATCCATGGGGGATGGAGGGAAGCTGGGGCGCGCTGGTCCCGCACCTCCAGCCACCCCTGTGGTTTGATGTGACTGGGGCTGCACGCGGAGCCGGCCGCCCTGGGCTGGCTCTGCTGAGCCCATCCTGCCCCGTCCCCTCCGCAGCCGGCAGGAAGCAGTTCATGCGGTTCGAGTGCGCGGGCAGCGCGGCGGCGGCGCTGGGCTGCGGCCTGGAGGAGCTCAGCACAGCCACCTTCAAGCACCACCTCAGGCACATCCTGGCGCAGGTCACGGCGCGGGGCTGCCGCCTGCCGCCGGCGGAGCAGAGCCCCGCAGGTACCGGCGCTGCAGCCGCTTCCCTTTGCTTATGGGAGATGGGGAATCGCGGTGCTCCCTGCGCAGGAGCAGGGGGGGTGGCTGCAGGAGGGGGAGCCCCGCTCTGGTTTGCAGGCAGTGAGGTCCATTTCAGTGTGTTCATGTGAATTTGATTGCTCCCTGTGCTCTGCCAGGTCGCTCCGTGAAAACCAGGTGAGTTCTGATAGTGCCCCTGGCACATGGGTAATGTAGCCGGTTCCTCCTAGGAAAGGGAGGGAAAACCCCAAACCAGGAGGGCAGCAGGGTGGGCTCATTTCCCCTGCCCACAAATGAAGCTGTGCATCTCCTGGAGGATTCCCAGCTGGACAGACTGCTCCTGAGCTGCTGTAAACCTCAAGTTAATACATGAATCTAATTCCGAGGCAGATCCAGCATGTGAGATATGCCCGGCTTTAAGGTGAACCTTTCCACACCCAGCTCATCCTCAGCAGCAGAATTACAGCCAGGCCCCTGCAAGTTATTCTGATAAAAGCAAGAACTGCCCTTTAACATGGTAATAGTTTTCTCTCTTCAGTGCACATTAGGCAGGAGGCATGGGGGGAGCTGGAAGAAGGTGGATGACACGCAGTGATTGTGTGAGGGAGCAATGCTGTGCTTGGTGCTGCTACTGACCAGGCTCCGTGTGTGCTGTAAATAGATGATGTGACTTTGTCTCCTCTCCTCTCTGCCTGTGCCAGGGCCGAAGATGACGGGTGTGGAGTGTGTGGAGGGGATGGCTTCGGGTCTCTATGAGGAGCTCTTTGGTGCCATCGTCTCACTGATCAACAGGTACGGAGCTGCCGGGTGCTGCGGGTGACGGCTCCTTCTTCAGGGGCTGCTCAAGAGAAGCCTTCACTGAGGGTCTCCAGGGAGAGGCACGGAGCTGGCAACTGCTGCCTGCTCAGAAGGGAGGTTGTATGGAGATACCCATATGGGAGATGCGCTGTGCTTGGATCTTCTGAGGGCTGAGAGCCGGCACTGGGGATAAAAGGGCCCTTCGGAGCATCAGAGTCTGCAGCCGGGTGCTGCACAGGGCAGCACATGTCCTGGGTCTCTTCCCAGCATGGGCAGCTTGGCACAGAGACCTGGCCCCTCTCTTGCTGCAGCTTCTAAGCTGTGCCATGAGCAGACATACTGAGTAGGGCATCACAGTGCTGAGGGGAGCAGCCCGGCTTCCTGTTGCTAATAGATGTGACTTTGCAGACTGCAATCAAGGTTACCAGTACAGGCAGAGCAGCAAACCAGTCCAGGAACCCCACTGTGAGCCCTGCAGATGTGTGCTGGGATTCGCTGCATCACAGGGGAGGATTGAGGTGTCAGTGCAAGGCTCTGGTACCCAAGTAGCTGCCGAGGTGCCCTGGGAGCTGAGGCTGCATCCCAGTGCTGGTGTGGCCAAGCAGGCAGCACCTTCCTCTGCCCCAGGAGCTTATTTCCATCTGGAGAGCCAGGATGGGAAGTTCATCCTCTGTGGGCTGAGGTATCTGCTCAGGTGCTGTAAATCCAAAATTGTCTATTGGGATAAATGGAATAAGGCAACACCTGGGTGAGGATCAGCCCCCCAAACTGCTCCATTTTCTCAGTTCTGATGTGCAGCTCAGTTTGTTGAAGTCAGCATCCACATAAAGGCTGGTGCCCAAAATACTCCGTGTTGCTGCTGCTGGTTTATTTTAACCTGCAGTTATTTAACCTGCAGAATATTTTTATTGTAATTCCTAGCAACCACACTCCAAAGGGAAATTGCTGATGGGACTCAAAGGGCTGACAGAGAAGCAAAATGCTGCTGGTTCTAAATAACAGCATTAGCTCGGGATGTGTCCGGGGTCCCCTCTTCCCTTTAAAGGTAGCTTTGCTTTGCCCAGCTTTATTTTCCATCTCAGCCCACCAAAGCCTGTTAAACCACTGCAACAACAATCCAGGCACGTTCCATGAAAATCCTGTTCCTCAGTGAGTTGATGGTGATGGTGAACCTGGATGTTTCAACCCCAGCTGCAGGAGGCTGCTGCAATGGAAATCTGCAGGCAGCACTTCATAAACATACATCTGTTTCTTCATTCCACCTGTGCTTTCATGGAAGCATCCTCGCTACCCCATGCCACCAAGGAGAAATCCTTTAATCTGGCCCTGCTGCAGGGCTGCTGGGGATGGAGCAGCACGATGTGATGGTGATTCAGAATGTGCATTAAAACACTCCTGGAGGTTTCCCAGGGTCAGACTCCCCGGCTGCCCTCTCATCCCATCCCACTGTTAAGGGTTCATTAGGCCAGGTCAGGAGAAGTCCGTGCCTTGTGCTTCCATCCAGGCTGGGAGGAGATGCTCGGCTTGAATAGATCAAAGATGAGGGAGAAGCAAAGGGACAGTGTCAGGAGGTGTGGGTGCTTTCTGCCAGGAGACATGGGAAGAAGGGGAGATGGGAAGTGCTGGTACCTGCTACACGGGACAGTGCCCACCCAGGGATGCTGCACAGCAGGAGGAGGAGGCAGCGTCACCTCCACAGGGAGAGCTGGGGCATGGCCATGGGTAAAACCTATGATGCGAGTGCCTCTTTCCACAGGTCTTTCTCCTCCCCACACCTCCCCATGGCCTCCATCGCCGTGGTGGACACCCCCGGCTTCCACAACCCGCGGCATCAGCGCCTGGAGCGCGCGGCCACCTTCGAGGAGCTCTGCCACAACTACGTGCACGAGCGGCTGCAGGCGCTCTTCTATGAGAAAACCTTCCTTTCGGAGATGGAGCGGTACAGAGAGGTGAGGGGCAGGGGATGGGGATGCTTCCCCAGCGTGGGATGGGGCTGTGACCCAACGGGTCCCAGTGCCCTGCCATGGTGCGGCCAAATAACTCAGTACCTTTAGTGAGGGGCTGTGGAAATGCGAGGTCTGTTTGGAGCAGTCGCCTTGAGCCGGGTCTCTCTTCTCTTGACTGCCCCAGTCATGGATCCTCTTGGGTATTCCTGACATTCCCGAGGCGCCGGGCTGTCTTGTCACCTCTCTGGAAATGCTTCCTCCAGCTCAGGGACTTTGTGCCCTTCTGATGCAGCTGAGTTTTCCCTCAGCTGATGAATAATAGAGGATAGCAAGGAAGATGATAAATTATTGCAGAAATAAGCTGCTGAAAATCCTACCAGCAGAGATGAACTTATTAAGCTTGCAGGAGTTACTCTAATACCTCTAGCCCTGGGAAAGAGTTGAATTCCCATGGCTTAATATTCACACAACACTTGCACCGAGTAAGTGTCTGTGTGCTCTTCACTAGTGATGAATATATAGGTACTGGCTGAGCTTGGAATGGCAGAGGGCTCAGCAGGCTCCGCTTTGATGCTGCCTGCCCTGGTGCAAGCACATTCCCTTTGAGCTGTGGGACTGCTACTGTGAGCCCCAGCCCCAGTGACCCATTTCCTCCCCGAGCTGGGTCACACAGAGCTGGGTCACACAGAGCTGGGTCACACACGGGGTGATGCTGGCACGTGCCCTGGTAGGCAGAAACTGCAGCCCCACTGCTGCTTTCTCCACTCGCACACTGAGGCTGCAAACCTGAACCTCACCGTGTTACCATGGAGAGACCCTGAAGCTCCGGCCCTTGCTGAGCATCCCTGGTTCACACAGGAGCAAGGGCTCACCCTGCCCATCCCAGGGGCTCTCCCTGCTCCAGGGCACATGTGGGGGTGCTGGGATGGGGTGTGGGTGCTGGGAGACCCTGCAGTGGGGGCACCCACTGCAGCCCTTGGTTGAGGAAGAAAATCCCACAGAGCCGAGTGGGAGCAGCATCCATGGCACCTTCCTCCCCCTCCCTCTTGGCTTTCCGATGCCAGACTGTGACTGAAGCAGCTTTTAAATGTTTTCCAGGAAAATGTTGAGGTCTCTTTTGATCTTCCAGAGCGCTCTCCTCTGGACACGCTGTCCATCATCGACCTGAGCTCCTCACAGGTAACCTCTTCCCATGGGAGCTGGTTGCTCCGGTCACACTTGGAGCATCCTCCTGCTCAGAGGAGGGAGGGATACAGAGGCAGAGCAGGGCCTCATGGTGTGTTTGGCACAGAGCAGCCTGTGGGGCTGCAGGTGAGGGTGCAGCATCACCCAGGACCTTTTAGCTTTTTAAAATACAAGCTTCCATCCTGTCCAAGCCCAGCACCCCGGGCACATCTCCCAGCCCAGCTGCAGAGCAGGATAACTGGTCCTTTTGGGATGCTGTGCGGCTGCGGAGGTCTCAAGGGTGAAGGTGTCCAGAGCTGGATGGGGCCAGGAGAGTTTTCCAACCCTATTCTGGGTGGTCTGGGACAGGGGACACAGGACAGAGGTGGTGGGCAGCAGGATGGCAGTGGAGGGGGGAGCAGGCTGGCACAGCTGCCCCATTCCCAAGCCCAATCCCTCTGCAGCCACAGGCACTGCCGGGCAGCCCGGGATCTGATCGCAGGGGGCTGCTGTGGATCCTGGATGAGGAGGCACTGACCCCCGGCTCCGGGGATGGCACCGCCTTTGACCGCCTGTGCTCCTACTTCACTGCAGAGGAACCCGACCAGGAGGGTAAGCTGGGACCAGCTCTGCCGCCCATCCTTTGGCATCGCTGTGCAGCTTTGGGAGCTGAAGGGACCATGTAGCCAGTTAAACAGCTCTTCCCCTGGGGTTGCTGCTGCAGGGGACAGCCACATGCGGAGGTGCGAGCAGGGGCTGCACTTCGAGATCAACCACAGGCTGGGCACAGACCCCGTGCGCTATGACCTGACGGGCTGGGTCAGCAAAGCCAAGTTCAACCTCTCGGCACAGAACGCCCTCCAGGTGCTGCAGCAGTCCACGGTGTAAGTACGAGAGAGGTGCCGTGGTGCTGTCATCCCTGTGGGAGGGGGATTGGGATCCCATGGGAGTGGAGTGGGTTGGGGATGATGCCAGTGAGAGGTGAGATTGCAAACCTGCCCGAGCTCTGAAGCCTTGGTGCTGGCTGTCCCCACACCTCCTGCCCAATGCACAGTGCAGTGATGGAGCTGATCTGGCTTTAGATGGGCACGGAGCTGATGGGGTCCTGTTTGCAGGGCAGCCCCAGGCACGTGCTGACACCAGTGCAAGAAAGCCATAAATCCTCACAGCTTCAGCCCAGCTTTGTGGGAATCCTGAGAGCTTAGCTGAGGTGTGGGGAGCAGATGTCAAGTGATTTGACTTGCAGCCATCAAGCCCTGGGGCTGACTGACAGCAGGATGTACACATTGTGATCACAGCAGATGCTGCCGGGTGAGCTGGTGAATAGCACTGCAGTGAACAGCTCCCCATCAGAGCTGTCTGGCTTCTCCCAGTCAGCACATCCATGACATTGGCCTTCCAGTGGGGGTCTCCTCCTGCAGGTGTGGGCAGCGGGGGAATGGGGGAAACCAGGGGGACCCCCCGACGTCCTCAGCTCCACAGTGCCACAGGGTGGGCATCCAGTCGTGAACCATCGCTGCCTGAGGTCAGGTCCCTATGCAGCAATGGTGCAGGTTTTCCCCACCTCCTCAGGGAACCTTGTACACTAAATTGGAGTTGAAATGTAATCGAGCTGCTGCCGATGTCTCTGCACATGGCAGGACTTTGACCTTGTGCTTAAACATTCCCAGCTCCTTTTGGTTCAGGCTTCAATTCAGGGAAGTTTCAACAGAGGTGAGCAGCTCGGTGCCCAAACCAGAGAGGAGCAGAGGGGTGGGAGGTGTCCTGGCACCCTGCTCTGCTCCGTGGCTGGGAGCCCTGCGGCAGCACCGATGCTGAAGCTGGGATGCTGGGGGCTGCATCCCCGTGGAAGGGGCTTTGCAGCAGAGGACCCCCAGCACTGACCCCGCTGCTCATTGCTCGCAGCGAGGCCGTGCGGGAGCTGGTGGAGGCGCGGGTACGGGCGCCGCTGGGCTGCCGCGCCGTGGCGGGGCTGGAGGGACGCTCGCAGGCAGCCCTGCACCGCAGCGCCTGCGTCAGGAAGAGCTTCGCCAGCAGCTTCGCGGCCGTGAGGAGGCAGTCGGTGTGCGCTCAGATCAAGCTGCAGGCGGTGAGTGCGCGGGGACCGCAGGGGTCAGCACCGCGGGGACCGCAGGGGTCAGCACCGCGGGGACCGCAGGGGTCAGCACCGCAGGGACCGCAGGGGTCAGCACCATGGGGACCGCAGGGGTCAGCACCGCGGGGACCGCAGGGGTCAGCACCATGGGGAC
>JANHGB010007800.1:0-12279 GCA_026283785.1 Coracopsis vasa
TAAGATAACCAAACATCAGAGATATCCTTTACTGTATCTTTTGTTATCTCTATATTTTCCCTGTATTAATAAACTAGTTGTGATTCTTTGTTGTGTTGCATTTCTCTCAACCCGGAATCCTCAAACTCTGGAACATAACTGATGACGACGATGGGATTCCGGGTCTGAGAGAGCGTGAGAGAAATATTTAGGTATAACAAGAATTAGTGGGGCCAGGTAGTGGAGTGCACAGCTACCGAGTTGCGCCATGTATTACGTATTAGTGTGTAGTGGGGCCGTGTAGTGGGGTTGCACAGCTACCGGATCGCGCCACGCTTGAGTGGGGCCGTGTAGTGGGGTTGCAAAGTTACCGAATTACACCACACTTTAGTTGTGATAGGGCTGTGTAACCATGTTCAAGAAGAAGCCACCCTCCAATTCGGCTCCTGGCGCTCTGCCAGTGGAATGGCCAGGATGGACCCCTGAGCCGTGGAGTACTTTGTGGCATAGGTGGGAAACTTGAACTCAGGTGGGGCCGGAGCCATGGAGTGAAAAATGCCCTCTCAATCTATTGAAGTATTGGGGGCAGTTTGTGGAGGTATCGCAAACAAAGCCCAAAGAGCGCCTGCAACATGCTGGGTGCATGGGAGGAGCCCTGTTTAGTTTGCTTAAAGTAACATGGGGACGAATCCAAGACTTGGAGGAACAGGTAGATTAGTTGAAACAAGAACTACTAACTGGAAAAGCAAGAGGGTTAGTGCAACCACAAGCTTTATTAGCCGCCACCCAAGCAGCATCAGGGTGGCAGGAAAGAAAAAAGCAACTAGTGAAATTAGCAACATCGTATGCTGTGTGGACTGCGCGGTGGCGGCGGAGACACCCAAAGCCTGGTGTGGATACAGTACTGCGGGAAGGGGCAATAGTAACCCAACCAAATTGGGATCCTGAAACATGGGCTGGAGACATCTGGAGTACATCAGATAGTGAGGAGGATTGAGAAAGATGTAGAAAGAGCCTCAGGCCATGGCTTCTTCTGTGGAGCGG
Organism: Coracopsis vasa; assembly: GCA_026283785.1. Classification (NCBI taxonomy): domain Eukaryota; kingdom Metazoa; phylum Chordata; class Aves; order Psittaciformes; family Psittacidae; genus Coracopsis; species Coracopsis vasa. Next base: position 1,024 of record JANHGB010007800.1, read on the forward strand.
CTGGGGTGGACACAGGAACCATGGAGCTTGCTGTGGGATAAAATAGAGACTTGCACTAATGTAGGACCTGAACCATGGGGACCTAAGGACCCCATGGGAGTGTTAAAGTATTGGGGTGAGTTTGTAGGAACCCCCCATACCCACTCGAAGGAGCGACTGAGTCATGCTGGACACGACAGGCTGCTTGCTGCTTGCCTACAAAGGCATGGTAGATAAGAACACAGAGTTGGAGCAACAAGTAGCAGATTTACATTCTGAGCGAGAACGGGTTAAAGCAAGAGTGCTGTTGCAGAGGCAGGCATTTGTAGCCCCTGCAGAGCAGGGTGGGAGACTCAGGAAAAAAAAAACAGGTGCTGTCCTCGCAGAAAAATACATTGTCTGCATTGCCAAAAAAATGGAGCAATAAAAAGGATACAAAGGCAGTGAGGCCATGGGTCCATGCCCTTGTGTCTGATCCCGATTGGGACCTAGAGACATGGAATGGAGATATTTGGGGTACCAGTGAGTCATAATCAAATACCAGAGATGAGGCAGATGTGAAAAAGGAAAGAGCCCGTGCAGCTCCTATGTTTAAATGTAAGATGATTACCAGGGCAAACAGACAAGTAAGAACAGACAAATTGACAGACTATAATCCCGAGGAAATTAGTAACTTATTGGATAAATATAAGCAGAGGCCAGGGGAGAAACCCCAGAACTGGCCAGTTTGCCTCATGGAGATGGAGTAGATGTGAAAAACCCCATACTACAATCAGAACAAGGAAACCCCACTGAACAAGTGATTGAAAAGCTAAGCCAGTTAGGGGATTTACCAGGACTGGGCTTGACCAAAGCAGCTCTGGACCAGGGGAGAGTAGGAAAGGGGGAGATGTGGCAACTGAAAGCTGTCCTGTTCCTGCTATGTGGATAATTAAAGAAGAATTGCTGATAGTGCACCTGGGTCTTGAGCAGGCCAGGGAGTGTTTGTGTCCTTGAATCTTTTGAAACACTTTAAGCTCAGACAAGCCTGAGGAAGCTTGCAGCTTTCTGCAAGACCATCTCTGTTACAATTTTGGGAATATACAAATAATGGAGATAATTTTTCTTCCAGAAATTCAATACCGATGAAGTCTTTACCAAGAGCTGTAGGTATTACTACAAAATGCATTTATTTATTAACTGATTCTGAAGTTGTATCACTAATCAGAAAGCTGATTTTGTAATAAGCTCCCAAAAGGATCCAGAATAATTTAATCTAAAACTAGTCCACAAAATAGCGGTTAGTATCAGAAGACATTTATTATTCAGGAATTACTATTCTTAAATGAATTACCTTTGGGAAAAAACAAAAAAAACCCCTACCCAAACCACACAATAGATGACCAATGCCATAGTTCAATTAAGACTTATCACTTCTGACAACGGAACTTGTTGCCGATACAGAAGTAAACATAGAAGGCTGCTCTATAGATGAATATAAATTAATGGCTATTATATAATTTTGCTGAATCTACAGAAGTCTCCTAAAATAAACGAAAAACCAGCCTTACGTTGTGTGTTATTCATACAATGATCTTTTTTCCTTTTCTTGGCTGCAAACTCACAATCTTCAGTACTGTATATTGCTTCATCCTCATCATCACCAGTTATGATGCTGAAATAAACACATCTAATTAAAACAGCAGTGATTACATATTTAAGATGCAAATGGCTCATAATTCTCTGCATTAAAGTCTGCCAGCTGGAATAAAAGTTATATTTTTAATGATGATGTCCTACTTGGTGGTCTATAGCAACACATATCCTATGAGAAGCTGTCTTGTTCTTTTCTTTCCAGTGGGGTTGAATTTTGCGTCAAAATTATTAAGTACACAACAGTATCTTCCTAATGAGTACCTTAATAAGTCACTACTGACATTTAGGAAGGACTACTAAGGAGACAGTATTAAGTGGGTAACTGCCTGTCTGCGAAGCTCTGGTGTACAAAAATTCATTATGTGAAAGGGACCAAGCCTTGAAAAACTGTGCACACAGGTAAAAGTCAACGCAGAATTATTGCACATCCTTGCACAGGCAGAAAGCCAGCAAAGACAGACATCTCTCTTACTACTGTCAACCTGGGGGCAAAGAAAGTCTTTCTTTTAACAAATGCCTAAATCACAACACTGTACATAATGTAGATGTCAGACTCCTACTCATGCCATTGACAGTTAACTATGAAACCTAACACTGAGGACTATACCAAACAGTTATATACACACGCATACACAAACACACATAAAGAAACTATTAAAAAGGTTTTGTTGGATAAACTACCCTTTCCAAAATCCATATACACTTAAAAGCTGTCTGTGCTACATAAAGTTTGCAGTTTCAGAAAGTTTTGCTTTCCATTTTTGCAGATAATTAGAAGGACTAGCAATACAGATAAGAATGGGCGCTCATTCTTCTAGCATTGAGAAGAAAGATACTTCCTATGAAGGCCACAGTCTTGCACAGATAACCAATATAACTAAGGATATGAAGTAGTGAAGTTTGAGGTACTGTAGGACTATTTCATTTCCCCATTATTATTCCTTGACCAGAAAGCTCTATACAAAACTCCTCCCATTCATTACTATTTTTTTAATCTGAATTTGTCAGATGAATCTATTTATCAATGTTAGTTACAACTTCAAATTGCACTAGCAACAGCTGAACACTAATACTGAAGGACACCAATTTATTCTGAAATAACCTGTATTTGGGCATTAAGCGGCAAAAAAAAAAATAAAAAAAAATCAAATTCTATTAGCCTGTGCTACTAGCTTTACAATTAAAATTTTAAGGCTTGAACCATCTGTTAAAGAGGATGACTAAAGAACACTGTGAAAAAGCCTTGGTTTTTTCATTGCTCTAATCAGTAAATGCTATCTCAGCTCAAAAATACACAAGTTAAGAAGATTCAGAAATAGAAAATTGGTTTTGTCTTCAGTTTAAATCCTAGGAAAGAAGCTAACATACCTCTGCATCCAGACAGACCTCAACACAAAGTGAGTGCCTTAGATCATTACTTACCATTTTTAAAGCAGAGGATAATGACTCAATGACTTCATTATTCTATGCAACACTGCCAAACATTGTATCTGGTCAAACAGCAAAAGAGTTTGAAGAAAAGGAACTGGCAACTGACAAAAGCTGAGTATCAACACTGACAAGTTACTTTGATTACGTAACAGTCCAATTCATTAGGATTTTTCCAAAGCTATCACAAATTAATTCTCTTTTAAAGCTCACTAAAATGATTAATTTAATTATGTTTTTGCATATTGACTGAATCACCATGTCATGTGAGAAGTCACTGCAGAATCTGAGAAGCTGCTGCAGAATCAGAAATAAGAGCCCAAAGCCCAAATAGTTTTATCATCCTAACAACAGAAAAGATTGGAACGCTATGGCATGATACTCTGCAATACAATCAGGGAGAACAGAAACACCCATGCGCATTGACACAGTGCAATGGGGAGAGTGGGGGAGGCAGTACTTCTGAAAGCCTGCTTTACAAGAGGAAGGTGACTCTGGCAGGATTCCTTCTTTTGTTCCCAGAGAGGAGAGGAAGTTTCCCTAGAAAGCAAATCAGACCAGTAACATTCCTGAAGTGATTTAAAGCTCCTCTCCCCACCCCCAATAATATGCACTTCCTCAAGCATCAAATAAACAAGCAAGGCAGCTTAAGGACAGTAAATTAATAGAAGGAATTTCGAGGATGAAGAGGACTATTTCAAACACCTCTGCTGACATTCAAACTCACCTGTGACATTCCTGGAATTCTTCATGTCACTTTAAAGATGAATTTAACTGTTTCCTCTGAGGATCTGCTCATATGAGGCTTTACTTCATGTTCTGTCCCACATTACGTGAAGAGTCTTTCCCTACTTATCTGTAACCATCACCACTGTTCTCAACAAATTTTGAGTCTCTTACCATGAAAACAAGTGTGCCATAGACATCAGAAGAATGAGACAGAAATACAGGCACATCCCCAGAACCTGTTAGCCTTCCTTCCAGAAACCTGGAAAGCTGCTTGATAAGTAACATAGCTGCTTCACCATTTCCAAAAGCAACCCCTTAACACCAAGCTAAGCTACAAGAAACCAAATCAAGTGCTGCACCTGCCATATGGTAAAACAGAAGCCTTAACTTAATGTTTTTACCATAATACTACACATGACATCCAAGTGCACCTGGAAAGATTTAAATACATCCTTAATACTGCCAATTCACAGCTATTCTCACTTTCTTGTCTTGATAATGCACTTAAGAAATTAAAGCTTACAAAAGCAAAGTACCTGGTGTCCTTAGAACTACAATAGCCTACATAAAGCATCCAAGAATTCTGGCTTTTTCAAAAAAGTAATTTCAGAGCAGTATTTAACCTCTTGGTATGACACTTAAAATGCTAGAAAACTAGACAGCGCTATCTGACCTTCCAATTGTTCTGAGTCATTGCTTCTTTTCTCAGGGAAGGAATGCTCTCAAGTCATGCAATTACCTACAGAAGCACACTAAGTTTTTTAGAAGAGACTGAAAGCCATTTACAGCTTGACCCATAGAAAATCCTGAGTTGCACCAAGTAACCTTACAAAATATTTGTTAAATGCCAAAATTATCTAAAACTAGATTCAAATCTAAGGACATCTTTCCAGTGCCAAAACCACTTTTGTGAACACTGTGTCTCACAGAGCTGGACAACAGACACCAGACTTAAATTACTACCCTGCCAGCCCAAGTAGCTCATATGAGCCTGACACACAAAAAGAGGAGTATTACCATCATGAAAATCTAGAACCAAAATAGTCTGGTTCTTGCTTTCTTTTACCTCAAAGCATAAAATTGCTTTACTCCTAAGTTGCAGGCTATTGAGAAGTATTTATATACATTCTGTAAGGCAGTGCTGTTCTCTCTCCCCCACCCAGCTTCAAGGACTCAGTGCCGTGGGACTGGAAATAAATATCTGTGCTAGACTTTATAGGCACAAATTGCAGGTATTCATGCCCAGGATTCAGCCCACAGAACTTGAGTGAGCACTGCCTCAACCACATTTTCATCTCCTGCATACCTTGAATACAAGTCACTCTCCACTTGTTACATACCATTAATTATCCAAATAAGAGCTACAGAACTGAGGGTCCCCTTTTTCCCACCTCAGTTTCCATAAAGTGAACTAACTTAAAGTGCAAATATTGCAGCATTATTTCAACTTATTTAAATTGTTCCTGCACAAGTGATTCTGTTTGTTCAAGCATGGTTATCATTAGATCCACCCCTTTTTGATTAATTCATCAAATGGATTCATCACATCACTGGATAACTAAGATAATAAGGTAAAAAATTCTATTTTAATAGAAACATATTTTTCAATTAAGTTATTTACATCTTGAACGTTAATCTGTGAATCTGTTGGTGATACGATCTTAATTTCTGAAGAGAAAGTATTTGTAATGGATAAAAGAAAGTCTGGGAAGTAACTAACTAGCTATATTTTCTCTCACAAGAGACAACAGAAGTAAAAGTAAAGAGTGTTTCAGTCAACAACATATCTTGAGTTTATTTCTTTTTAAAGGAAAACTGCCATAACTGCTTCCTAGAATGAAATACTCAAGTACTACCTTTAGCAATGATTCTCCAGAATATTTTGATGAAAAATATTATTTATAAATGGATTAGGACAGCCAGACTAGCTTACATCATGATCCCTCTTCACAGGGCAGTTTAGGAAGAGATAAGTAAATATTTATGTATTGTTTATTATGCTTCTTTCACAAGGAAGTAAGAATTTTACCAAGCCTCATTCTTACTCAGTGCTACATTATGTTAACAAATGTCCTAAGCTGAGCTGTCTATCCAATATACACAGATAACTGTTTCCAAATAGCTTAAAATGGTACACAGAACCAGTCAGCAAGGCACAGTACACTGCTGTACCTCAATATAGAGCCCCATATATGGGACAGAAGAATCCCATGCCCAGGTATATGCTGGCTATAGACTGGATAGGAAGCAGTTTTGCAGAAAAGGAGCCAGGGGGCTTGTGGATAACAAGCTGAACACAAGCCAGCAGTGTGTCCTTGTGTTCTCCAAGGCCAACTGCACCCTAGTCCGAGTTAACAAAAGTGTATCCTGCAGACTGAAAGAAGTAATCACCCTCCTTCATCTGACATGAGAAACAGCATCCGGAGTACTGTGCCTAGTTTGGGGCTCAAGGATACAATAAAACATTGTCATATTGGAACAAGTCAAGTGAGGAGTTACCACAGTGATTGAGTACTGGAGCACACAACACACAAGGGTAAGAACAGAGCTTGTCCAGTGTTGTGGTGGTGGAGGGAAATCTGATCATTGTCAATATCTAATACAAGGGTATGAATAAGATAGAGCTAGACTTTAAGGTTATAGGAGGTGGGCAGTAATAAGTCAAGTGGTAATGGACACAATGTGTGATAAGAGAAATTCTTTTGAGATTGAGGGGTGGGGACAGCACAATAACAAACAAACAAAAAAAAAAATCACAGTGAGGATAATGGAACTTAGAACATGAATCCAGAGGGATTTCCATTTTTGGAAATGCATGAAGCTCAACAGGGCAAGGCTTTATACAATCACAATTGGTCCTGCTTTGTGCTTAGACCAGATGATAGCCAGATGTCCTTTCCACCCTAAAGGGTTCTATAATATTGTGCAAATAGACATTAATTACTGTTTAGCAGCAAAGGTTAACTCATAGCTCCAAAGTTCAAGTTGAAGTCATAGATATGAAGTTCAAGTTGTAGTCATAGATACAAAGTTCAAGTGGCAGCAAAATTACTCCTAAGTAATGCTACTTTGCCAAGAAGTACCAATTTAAATTCTGTAGTCTAAGTTCAGACAATATACATTTTTAACTGAATAGACATAAGCAGCATAAAATTTAAAATAGGGCCGAAGACAATAGTGTGGTTTGGCTTCACTAAGTAAGCAGTGGTTAAGATGAAGATGGGGAACTGCTACAATGAGGGCATCTGCCACACACTAGGTTGGTCCCAGAGTCTGAGATTCTGGCAAATTAACAAACTAGCCTAAGAAACCCAAATCATGAAAGCTTTTCCCCTCCCACCCCCAGAACACTTCATGGCCATTCCCTTCAAAGTAATGTACCTATTTCAGTCCTGAACTATACTGCTCATCTTCCCAAAAGAAAAAAAAAAAAAAAAAAGAGTTAACTTAAAAAAAATAATCTAGTATTCTTGCTTGAAGAAGCAATAAAAATACTTCATTTTGATCTCTGAAAACATATATACGTATTTATTTAGTATCAGAAGAGCAAAGGTCTTAATGGTATCCATAAAGACACTGATTACTTATGTCAAATTGCCAAACAATATTAATTGAAGCAACCTACAAGATATAATTACTTAGTAACTGCAAATGGCTATGAAAGTTAAATTAGGTTTCCTTTCATTTGCCAACTATATTATTAAAGATATACGAAAGAGGAAAGATTTTTTCAGATATATTTAAGGCCACTTTTGTGTCAAGAGGCTTACTAAACACTCTTCCAGACAACATAGTTTTTTTGTGCCCAGAGTGGCTAGACTGTGTAGACAAAGAAGCCCAAGTAAGATCATTGACAAATAAAAGGGGAAAAAAAGCATTAACAATAGGTCAAGAAAAGATTAATAATTCTTCACTGCTTGATAACCCTCTTGAAGTTTATTTCACAAATTTAGAATACACAGGTGTACAACTACAGCAAGTCCTAACTTGCCAGTAAATTCCCTCTGAATCAGATCAGTTACTGTATCATTTACTGGACTAACAACAAAATGCTGGAAGTTCCCTTTCCTCACTGTGAGCACATTACACTGGAGTTTAAGACCAAGAATGCTATCCTTGAGAGTTACTTCCTCATAGAGAAACCAAGTAGAAGTTTGTTTGGACAGAGCTACTGATAATCACAGTATCACACCAGTCTGTGGGCATCTGCCACAAGTATTACTTTATTTAACTAGTATCTTTCTCACCTGTTCTACGGGAGCATACACAGTCACATCTTGTGTTAGAGAATTACCTTAAAATTATGTTTACTGTGTATTTTGGACTGCTTTAAACAAACAGTCCTAATCCAACACCCAGTCAAAAGAAAGTCTTCATTCATTTTCAGGTAACATTTCAATATGTCTGTTGCACTTGCAATTTGTAAGTATCACTTAGCTTTAAGTAATACTTGACAGGGTTGTCTTTTTTTTTTTTTTTTTAAGATGTACAACATAAGATGGGATCCATCTGCCTAAAATAAGCAACTTGCAAAGCAGTGACAAGAGTGACCCCTCAGATCGAGTCCCAAACATTTGCAGCCTGAAATTAAGTCAATCTTTGTCTTCCCACCTGCTAATAACTCATGTAGAATCACTTTATTTTTTTTTTAAAGAAAAGAAAAAAAACAAACTTACACAGTGTGACTGATATCCTTCAACTGATTATTCCCATCCTCAAGTGCAGGACTGAAGGGTTCACATCGTTTCCATCCATCTTCTGTTTTAACCCATCTCCATCCAGGGGATCTCCAGTCTTGCCCCAGAAAAGGCATGGTTTCTGTAGAAGCAGCAAGAAGATTATTTGTGTATTGTATTGTATATGCAATTATACAGAAGTTGCAAAACTTTTGTGTATGTTTCAATTTTATCTTCAACCTGAAAAAAAACCAAAAAAAACGATTACCTTAAGGAAAGAAAGTCCTCTGTATCTGTTCTCTGAATCATGGAATGGTTTGGGTTGAGAGGGACCTTAAGATCATCCAGTCCCACCCCCTGCCGCCATGGGTGGAGACACCTTCCACTAGACCAAGGTGCTCACAACCCCATTAGACCTGGCCTTGAACACTTCCAGGGACAGGGCAGGCCACAGGTTCTCTGGGAAACTTGTTCATCACCTCACCACCCTCACAGGAAAGAACTTCTTCCTAGTATCTAAGCTAAATCTACCCTCTGTCATTCCCCTTTGTCTTGTCAGTACATGTTCTTGTAAGAAGTCCCTCTCCAGATTTCCTGTAGGCCCTGTTTAGGTACTAGGGTGTGCCCAGAGCCCTGTCCAGGCTGAACAATCCCAACTCTCTGGGCCCCTCTTCACAGGAGAGGCCATGAAGATGATCAGAGGGCTGGAACACCTGTCCCCAGAATTACACACAATACTCCATGTGAGGTCTCACGAGAGCAAAGTAGAGGGGCAGGATCACCTCCTTTGACTTGCTGGTCACGCTCCTTTTGATGCGGCCCAGGATATGGTTGGCTTTCTGGGCTGTGAGCGCAAATGCCGGCTCATGGTGAGCTTCTCATTAACCAATACCCCCAAATCCTTCTCTTCAGGGCTCCTCTCAACCCATTTTCCACCCAGCCTGTAGCTGTGCCTGGGATTACCCCGCCCGAGGTGCAGGACCTTGTACAAGCTCATGAGGTTGGCATCAGCCCACCTCACAAGTGTGTCAAGGTCCCTCTGAAAGGCATCCCTTCCCTCCAGCATATCAACCGAAGCACACAGCTTGGTGTCATTGCCAAACTTCCTGAGGGTGCACTCAATCCCACTGTTCATGCCCCCATCACGGTTTAAGCCCAGCTGGTAACACAGAACCATGCAGCCGCTCACTCGCTTCCCCCTACTTTTCCCTCTGCTCCAGGCAGGATGGGGAGGAGAATTGAAAGAATGTAACTCCCACGGGTTGAGATAAGAACACTCCAGTAACTAAGGTGTAATACAAAACCACCACTGCTATCACTAATAATAATAATAAGTGAAATAACAAAGGGAGATAATATAAAACTAAAAAGGGAAGGAAAAAAAACCCAACAATAAACACAAGTGATGCACAATACAATTGCTCACCACCCGCCAACTGATACCAGCCCAACCCGAGCAGCAATCTGGGCCTTTCAGGTAACTCCTCCCAGTTTATATATTGGGCATAACATGCCTTGGTATGGAATACTCCTTTGGACAGTTTGGATCAGGTGTCCTGTCTCTGCTTCATCCCCGCTTCCTGTGCCACTCCTTACTGGCAAAGCACGAGACTGAAAAGTCGATTGGAGTAAGCATTACTGAGCAACAACTAAAACACTGGTGTGTTATCAGCACTGTTCTCAGGCTAAAGCCAAAACACAGTACTACATCAGCTACTAAAATGAGAAAAATAACTGCTGCAGCTGAACCTGGGAGAGTCCCTGACAAAGACATTAAACAGCACCAGTCCCAGTACCAATCCCTGAGGAACGCCACTCATTACTGGTCTCCACTTGGACATCGGGCTGTTGACCACAACTCTTTGACCATCCAGCCAGTTCCTTATCCACCAAGTCTTTCCTCTGTCAAATCCGTGTCCTCCAGTTTAGAGACAAGGATGTCGTGCAGGACAGTATCAAATGCCTTGCAAAAACCCAAGCAGATTACATCAGTGGCTCTTCCCTTATCCACCAATGCTGTAACACCACTGCAGGAGGCCACCAAATTTGACGGGTACAACTTGCCCTTAATGAAGCCATGTTAGCTCCTGCTCCCATGCAGCCTATCGATACCGCCCTACTCCTCCAGGCAGGCTCCAGACACCTCCCCCAGCTCGTACTGCTCCTCACTCCTAGCGCCAGCTCCTTCCAAAACCCCTGTGACCGCCCTGACCCTAACACCTTGTCCCACACGACTCCGGCTGCACACACCCCTCAGATCGAGTCCCAAACCCGTCAGGCCGTGCCCACGCTCCGCCCTAATCCCCTAGGGATCACACACACGGTGCCTCCGCCCCACTCGCACGCCATGCCGGTCACCGCTGACCCCACCGCCCGGGCCATGCCGACCACCTCCTCGCCTCACCTCAGCACAGCAGCACCACCCTTTCCCACCGCGCCGCAGCTATTGACGGAAGTAACATGGGGCTGTGCTCGCCCCGCCCCGCGCCACGCTGATTGGCTGTCGGTCGCCGCGCTTGTTGCTACCCGGCAGCACCCTACGCCATTGGCGGAAGGGGTGCGGTAGCGTCACCGGCCGGACGCGTCACGTGACGGGGGGAGCGAGGCGCACGTGTCAATGTTTTGGTCGGCGGGGGGCGGGGCGAGGCGAGGCGAGGGGGGCTTGCGACCCGTGTTGCCGCATGTTTGGTCTGGGCTGCGCAATTAATAAGATCATCAATAGCTGAGGTACATTAATAATTGAGAGCTGTCTTCCATGAATATTCACTGCTGCTGATACCCAGGAATTACAGAATTTTGCCTGCTGGCT
>JANHGB010007802.1:0-10037 GCA_026283785.1 Coracopsis vasa
TGGACAGTTTGGAAATCCAGGTTGACTGCTCTGTAAATTGAGTCTATAAAACAGCACTAGAATAAAGTATGTTTCTCTACAATTTTGCTTTCTAATTTCAGCTGGATGTATGTAAGTAAATGTTCAATCAAAAATGCAGTACTGAGAAAATAAGGGACAATGAGCAACCTAAAGAATTACTCCAGATTCATTTGCACAAAATAATGAAATGTGATGTTAACGAGAAAAGGTGAAAAGCAAATAAACATAGAAACTAAGTACCAGAAGTATGTGTCTTCATAGTCAAACATAATTGGCTGAATCATTGAATGGCTGGGTTGGAAGGGACCTTAAAGATCAAAAGTCCTAAAATCCTCCTTATTTATTTACTTAAACAAAAGTCTGTTTAATATTGTGGGAGTTTGCTCAAGTAAAGGAGAAAACTATAAGTGGGATTAATGAATTTTCCTTTCCTGTTACTTGTTTTAAAGGCATTTCCACTTCTGTAAGCTCCCAGGAAGAGTTAAGGGAATCCGCCTACTGCGCTTCACTTCAGTGGTGATCATTGTTTTGCTCCTTGTGGCAGGTGCTTTGACAGCTTTGCTTCCCAGTATCAAAGATGACAAAATGCCCAATTCGAGAAGGGAACCGAAAACCCAGAGTCAGTCTGCCTTGGATGCATTTACTCTTATTATGCAGACATATAATAGAACAGACTTACTGCTAAAGCTTTTAAATCATTATCAAGCCATCCCCCACCTACATAAAGTAATTGTTGTGTGGAACAACATTGGTGAGAAGATACCAGAGGAAATGTGGAATTCCTTGGGACCTCATCCTGTCCCTGTTGTCTTTAAACTTCAAACTGCAAATCGCATGAGGAACAGACTCCAGAATTTCCCGGAGTTGGAAACTAAAGGTAATCAGCAGTTCATATTGCTACTACTAATACTATTTGCACACTTAAAATCTAAATGCTAAAAGGGAGATGGTTTGAGTTTTACTGTATAATAAGCCCATGGATCTGTCGGTCCACTTAATATGGAAGAAAGCTACGTTATGACATCAGATGCACACCACCACTACCACCAGGCTTTCAGTGAAGAGTAAGGAAAAAAACAGGCTTTTTACAAGGTGTTCTCCATTTCCTTTGTCAGGCAAACACAGCTAGTTCAGCCTCTCTTTTCTTTATAGAGTAAACTAAAATTCATAGTGTGTGTATTTGTTGAGTCTGCATTAATCTGGACTTAAGTCATTTGGTAATGACTTCATTTAATCCATTTATTTTAAGACTGAGTTCTCAAGCATGTGCTGTTCTGAAGAGAAATTTCAATCCCTAGCTGTCTGGCTTTCTCCCTCAAATAATGGATCCTTTTTAAGAGTATCTTCCCCAGTCTTTTGGCTATTCATCTAAATATTCTTCATAAGCTCTTTGCAGGAGAAGCACAACAATAAATCCTGTTTGTTTCAAGTGGAAAAAAAAAACCCTATATATTCATAGCAGCCTTCCAATATCTGAAGGGGGCTACAGGGATGCTGGAGAGGGATTCTGCATCAGGGACTGTAGTGACAGGACAAGGGGTGATGGGTTCAAACTGAAACAGGGGAAGTTCAGGTTAGATCTAAGGCAGAAGCTCTTCCCTGTGAGGGTGCTGAGGCGCTGGCACAGGGTGCCCAGAGAACCTGTGGCTGCCTCATCCCTGGCAGTGTTCAAGGCCAGGTTGGACAGGGCTTGGAGCAACCTGGTCTAGTGGAAGGTGTCCCTGTCCATGGCAGGAGGTTGGAACTGGATGAGCTGTAAGGTCCCTTCCAACCCAAACCATTCTGTGATTCTATGATTGGTACAAAGACTTGATGCCATGCGCCATAAATGGCAGGTCCATGTTCAGATCCAAAGTCTCTGTAAGTCTCTGGAAACTCTTGGTTGAGACAATAACCAAATTATGCAAGGCACCCTAAAACGGACCAATTCCACCCTGTGTCCTTCAACTTGGACATGCAAACTGTGCATCTTCCATCCAAAAAGAAAACTTCTCCAGCTACTCAGTTGGAAAGGGTAATATTAGCATCGAGCATTCCTTACAGACCCTGTTAAGTTAAATTTTTGTTTCCATAAGTTCAGCTGCACAGGACTGAAACCAAGAAAAAATACACAACTAATGCATTTTCAACAACTCTAAAACTCATGTAAATTATGTTTTCTGCAGCAAAAAACATCATGACTTTAAGGTCTGCTCAATTTGTCACTCAAAGAAGATGTCAGTGTTTCCCAAAAAAGGCTGAGAATTTCTCTTTTCCGTCATATAGAATTCCCTTTTTCTATCCTGCACAGTCACACGATAATTGGATCTCAACCTCATTTTTGGTCCAGGACCCAATATTGTGTAGCCTGCATTTCTATGGGTAATTATATGGGGTGTGTGGGAAAGGAATTTCCAAGCAGGGGGAAGAAGGGAAGCAGTTCTGTGCAGGTTGGTCTCACTTCAAGGCCTGCCGGTTGCTGGCAGCCTCAGGGAGGTTTTGGAGCAAGAGAAGCACCCTTAGGAGATGGTTTAGCATGGCTGATCACAGCGGAGGTGGTCAAAGGTGCACAATCCATCAGGATCACTGCCACGGATTCTGCGTGTATGTACGTGGGTATTTATGTGCGCATGTAACGTAATACATCCCCATTGTTGGTTAAAAGGATCATTGCCATCTCGCCAGGAATTTCATGGGGTTTTATGGTCTGCTTAGCCTTGGATGGGCTGAATCACTGAAACGGATCAGGAAGTGCTGTCTAATAGATTGCAGGCCTCTGTGAAAACCCACTATCAGCGCTGCAGCAGCACGCTGTGCATGTGTCAGGGGAGTGCACTGCCAGCAGGATAGCGCCTGGGCGTCTATCCACGTTTCCCTTACTTTTAAAAGAGCCGGTGACCTTCCAGAGGCCTTGGTTGAAATGGGATGAATAAAAACTAGGTTAGGCATTGTAGCTCTCCGGGCTGCTCCTTTTGCTGTGCATACAGTGGTCTGCATGTCCGTTTGCAGGCATGGAGATGGGGTTTGAGGAGTCCTTGTGTACTCGGTGTGAATTCATCCACACAGGCTGCTACTGTGGTGCCAGGAGCAAACTGCACCTTGTGTGACCAGCTTCCAGAAGAGGATCTGTGAAGCTACAGAGCAAACAAGCTACAGAGCAAACAAGCAACAAATAAAAGGCAGCTCCAAAGCGCAAAACTCAGCCCACAAACCCAGGTTGCTTTCCCCGTTTGGTTCCTGCTCTCTTTGCTCTCCTGTAGCCTCTTTGGGTGAAGGTATGGGCAGAATGTGCCTGCTGCTACAATTTGGGTGTGTTTTGAGCTAATGTGCTTACACAAGATATAAAAAGCACTGGGTGCAAGAGGGGAAGAGGCAGGGAGAAGCAGAACAACAAGTATGCTGAGGAGATGCAAAGTAAGCTTATAAGGTACTCTAGGTACCTGGCTTTTAGCGCTTCTTCCCAGCACTGGGAATTTGGTCAGGCAACAGCTGCCAAAACCATGCTGTCAGCACTATTGAGTGACAAGGCATGCCATGGGGGGATGGAAAAGAGACCATGAAACACTCCTTTTGGGACTGAAGTCCACCAGAAGCACTGGAAATCCTCATGCTGATTTCACTGGCCTTTGGATCAGGATTCCCATCCACTGAGGAAGACGGAACAAAGGCTGCAGGATTGCTAGTTAAGTTCAGTGTGATACACTGCTGTGCCAGAATGGACCAGCCCTACCAGGACTGTGGGAGCTTCTCAAAGGGGCCCATGTATTTGTCCAAGTGGTAATGACTCAGGAGTCATTAGGGACCAGAGAGGCTGACTGCCATTAAAAATCATGCACCCTGGCTGGGCATAGCAACTGGTTCTAGCTACCCTTGGTGAGTTAGGAGGTATCAGACCTTAAATCTCTTGCTTCTTACTCCTATATCTTATATCTGGGATGTGTCTTGTGTCTGTTCTTATGGGGTCAGAGCCCTGCTTGTATTTCTGCCTGCGAAGGAGACACAACCGCCCCATCCCGCTATGGAAGCAGGTCTCTGACCTGCTGCTGAGCGTCTCAGATGTCTGGATGACCCAGCAGTGAAAATCCAAACCCCAGACCTGACTGCATCCTCCATCACTTGCTGCTTCTGGTGGCTTCCCTCCTGCCTGTGCCAGAGGCCAGGCATGGATGGGATGTGTGACCTAACTGTGGGCCAGGGACAAGCTGGGAACATGTCACCCTGCAGGGCATGTGATCCTTGATCAAATCCTTGCACAGTCCCAGCACTGTGGTCTTCCCTTGATGCCTGGTATGGAGCAGCAACTCATATAGGGACCAGCAGCAGGGTCCCACTGGTACCACTCAGAACACTTCGTATACCCATCAATGGCTTCTGAGGTGTATGGACCCCTTAGTGGCTGCATGGAGGAATAGAAGCAGAAGGGAGGATCTACAAATGGCTCAAAGTGATGTATTGCTGTCAAAACTGAAGAGATTTCTAGGCTTTTTAAGGAGGCAGGCCATGCTCAAACAGTGCCTGAGATAAGGGGTCCCTGGCTTTGGAGGATCTCAGCATACTGTTGGCATACAGATGATAAATTCATTATTGAGAGCTTGCTAACAAAGCTGGAAGCACAGGAGCGGGCAGAGCCCTTTGCACACTGCATGGCTGATGCTGTACTTTCACCAGGAGGTCTCAAGGCCTTTCAAGATGATTATCCCCACTCATGGATGGGGAAGCTGAGGCAGGAACAGTGGCAGCTCACAGCCACCCAGCAGGCTGGCAAGCACAAGGAGGGGGAGCAGTGGGATGCCACACTCAAGCCTTGTACTAGGAGATATGGTAGCAAAAACAGACAAGCCTAATCTGTCCCATCCTAAAGGGAAAGCATCCCATTGGTCTTTACTTCTATGTCGAGCACTACAGATTAAACCAGACCTTTCTTTGCTCACTGCATCCCAGCACAGAAAGGAATTATTCAGGAGTTGCTGGCAGGAAAAGCATGAGCTGCCCAGCTCCGTGAGGCACCAGGACTACCTGCAGCCACCCAGGGAAAAGCTCAAGGTGCTACTGAAAGTAAATCACGCATCAGGGTACGGTGACATTCACATACAATGCTGCAAGGAAGGGTTATTTAAAAGCCGTGAGTCAGGCTGCAGGTATTGTACCATTCAGCTTTGCTGGGTGCTCTTTAAAGCACTCTCTATAAGGATATGGCAGGAAGAAAATAAAGAGGGGAAGAACAGAGATGAAGCAAATCTTTCAGAGCAGGAGAGGATGAATCACAGGTTCCCAAGTGCTCTTTCCCATATATTGTCAAAGCCAGTGGCTCCTGTGCTGTGGTGTATTTCAAATGAAATCTGAAATGGAAAATAATGTGAGATGGAAAATCCAACTTTCTAATCGCAAGCATATCGCAATAACCATTTGAAAATGTCTCATCCCTCATTGGAGGCTTCTGCTACCAGTCTCTGTCCCTGCCTTACTCCTTCGCTCTTCCATCCTTCTCCAGGTGTCTGCTCCTTGCTTTCACATCCATTGGCTCCCACAATTCCCCTCTCCCAAGCCTTAACCATCACTTGGACACACACTCCCCATTCTGCCCCACTTGGGTGTTACCACCTCCTGCTACCCACCGGTGCTTGAACCCAGCTAGCACTAGCCTCTCCCAGTGGCAGGGTACTGGGCACACTGGACAGCCCCTCTGACTCTCTGTGTGCCTTTCCTCGCATGGGCACTGGGCCCTGGGCCCTGCTACCCATCCCTTACAGGGGACACAATTATGATACTTCAGGGCACAACAGGACATTATAATGTGAAAAAGCACAAAGAACACATCAAGAGGTACTTTTGCCACTGCTTTCTGCAGGGCAGGGTTGGCCATGTCCAATTTGAGGTGGTTTAACTCTGTTTTCTTGGGATGTCCCTTTTGAGAGCGATGCCAGGAATCTCTCCATCCAGCAGAGCGCATTTCAGCTTCTGTCTGACGGGGATGGTGCCGCTTGCTCTGTTCCAGCAGAAGGCTCTCAGAGGTAAGCTAGCCTTCCCTGACAGCACGCTCGCCTTCCTCCCCCACGCTCCCCCTCACCCCTGCCAAACTGGATGGACTGGATACCTTCCCAAGATACACCCCGGCTTTCAAAGTGCCGTTCTGCTGACATGGTTCAATTCACGTCTCCCTCCAGCTCCTCCACGTACAGTGACACAAACACCGGCTGCCTCCCAGGAGAGCGGGCATCAGGGGGGCCCGAGGTGCTGCACAGCCTGGGAGGGCAGGCTCAGTGCCACCGGGAGCAGCCAGGAGGATGTTTATCCCCAGGGGATGAGCCCTCAGCAGAGCTGCGGGTCTGCGGACCCCATGGGAAGCCTATTCAGTCTATCAATCAATCACGTTCCTCTTCTATACTCACAGCGGTTTAAGACACATCGTCATAAGTTACTGTAGCAGCAAAGGTGGCCCATATACTTTCAGTATGGGTTTGGTACCCTTGACTGGGAGAAGATGGTTGGTTTCCATTGATGTAGGAACCAACTGACTCAAACTTTAATAGGAAGATCATGAGGAGCAAAGATGAGCTGATTCACACCATTCACCTCTCCTCCCACTGGTGAAAGCCCCATTTTGCCCTTATCCTTGGAAACCCTTGTCCCTTGCACACAAAGCTCCCCAAGGACAGGGTTTATGAGGCCCTGCACAGGATTTGGTTTCTGGACACTCAAAACTACAAGAGCAATTTTTGGTCACACAGTCTCAGTATTAACTTACTCAACTGGAGTGAAAAGAAATTGGGTCATATTTTGAGGATGTGTGAGCAAATAATAGCTCTCAAAATCCCATTTATTTTTCTAGCTTCCACTGTATTTGATCTGTGATAGCCCAGCACCCAGGCTGACCTCCAAAACAAACAAGTAGATGTACTTTTTCACCCAACATACAATTAAATTGTGATACTCAGTGGCATGAAATGCTGTGGAGGCCAATAATTTACACAAGTTCATAGAGGCCAGACCGACCGAGGGCTGCTGAAAGTAATGCTCTGGGTATAACTTCCTGGCCAGGAAGGTCTCAGACTGCCAACTGTGAGAAGATGCATTTCTTTATTGAACTCCTATTACTGACCAGATCGAGCCCAGACTGAGCTTGGTGGACTTTTGCTCTGCAAAAGGATGGTTCTTCCCTCCATGCATGACCTCTCTGTCACGAACATAAAGCATTTATTTCTCCAGCGTAGCTGGAGAGCCACACTTTGAGGTCAGATGTTTGCCTGTTCTGGAGGGGTATTTGTTTGCTTGGGTTTTGGTTGGTTTTGTTTTGAAGAGTGATGTGGTTAAATAAAAAGAGGTGCAGGCTGGACTCCTGCATTATTCATCAGTTAGGCAATCCCAAACAAAAGCCAGGTTGGCATTAGTGGGAGTTTCATGTGCTACTTGTTCCTCAAGGAGATCTGCTCCATCAGCGCTAATTGGTAGCCTCTACACCAGGAGTCCATGTCTCCATCTCCAACTTTCCCAGGGTATGATGACATGGAAGTCACTTGTGGCTGCTGCAGATTGCAGACACCATCCAGAGACCCACCTTCCCCATGGGCTCAAAGGGAGGACGCAGGAGTACCGAGGCAGCTAACCCATACCAGGTTGCAAGGAAGAGTAAAGGAAGGTGAGATGGATGAGTGACATCTGAATAGGAAATGGGATGCATTACGCTGGCTTTTCTCTTCGTGTACAATGATACACAGCAAGGCTTGCAGGGACATAGAGCTGATGGTAATGGTCCATTAGAGACCCCATGGAGCCCGAGATGTGCTCAGCTATTCCCGTGGTGTTGATGTGTGATGTACCCATGGGCTGACTCATCCTCATGCTACTTTGGTGAATCCCCTTTGTTGTCAGGACAGCAGTGTCAGCACAAAACAAGGAATCACAGAGCAGTGATTTCGGGAGCCGGGGAGCAGCATTTCCACTAGAATCGGCCTCTGTTTGCCATGGTCTTTGCTATGAAGAACACATAAGGCTATGGCATGAATTGAACTTTTAAACCCAGGCCATTCAAGTGGGTTTGAAATTAGGACCTTCTTTACTTAATTAAAAATGAAAGGCTCTTTACAGCATTAAGCTGGCCTTTGATACAGTTAAAACTGTAAAGAGGGAGACAAACCAGAATCCTCGCTGGGGTTTGGAGATGTAGTTGCTTCACCTCAGTGGAGCACAAGTTGTTTACAAAACTGATGTTTACAATAGGAACAAAGCACCCTCAGATAAAGCAAGAAAACCCCCTTTTACCTGTGGGGAGAGCTGGTAACAAGATGCCTGAGCTACAATCCCTAGCTCGGCAGGGCATACCAAAATGAGTTATTTTGTGCTGCTTTCTGTTGATTTAAAGTGAGATGACACAGAGACAGATTAACTAAAACCACAGACATTATAAATTGCAATTTGGCCTCCAAAGCTGAAACGCTTTGATCTGTGACTCAATTGGGGCCAAACTGAAGAGCGTTTAAAGAGGGGGAAACACGTATGGGGGAAAAAGGCTTGGACATAAACATTTTCTCAAGTTACCATAGCTGACCTGAATAAGTCTTTGCTATTATTTTCATCAGAGTTTAATCGTGTCCACCAGGAAAGGTGCATGGAAGCATCCACACATGGAGTTTCTAAGACAAAACATGGGAGTGTCTAGTATGTTCATTAACCACAAGCCTAGAAAGCGTTTCTTCTTTGCTGCCAGTTTGGGGCTTATATTTGGTCTGGCTTTTCTGTGAGAAGTGTGGTAAGAGATTTTGGAGCTGATACAGAATAAATTGGTTTGATTTGATTTTTTAAAATACAGTCAGAAAACCTAGAATTTGGCAGCTTTGGAAGTCCTTAAGGGTTAAGAATATGCTTGCAGTTAGGTATGTGAGTCAGTGTGAGCAAAACTGTCCTGCTCTTTGGTGAAAAAGATTCCTCATCTCTCCCTTCCTCCCTTTGGAAAGGTTTCTGCTCCATGCAGCCCTCCCCACTCTACCTAACAGGTCATGGGGCAAACCCCTGGCTCATTTTCTCAGCAACATGAGCTCCTGTCACTGCTCTTTATGCAGTCTGGAGGTCTGTTGCCACCTCTTACAATATATACCTTTTAAAACTACATTTTTCTTTCACCTTGTGAGCAGTTCTCCTTTGTGCTCCCAACTGCCTTTACACACGTCCTCGCTACATCCCAATGTCAGAGGGAATCTGGCGGAGTCTCTCTGGAGCACAGCAGAGAAGAGATGTCAGATTTGTTTTGCCAGGAGTTTGGCACAGGTAGTTTAAAGCCATAGGACTTTCCCACTTCCCAATGCATAAGAAAAATGCACTTCCAGTCCTTCTCCCCTTGGCCTTGTTACTGTTCAGCGAGCATTAGCGCAGCAATGTGAAGAACCCCTCTGCACCCCTCAGTGCCCCTCTCTCCTCTTAGGGGTGCAGTCATACCTGGGGGGGTTTACATTGCTTTTCAGAGGCTGACCAGCACAGTCAGACCATTTACAGTGCTGTAAATGCTACCTTTCATCCCAAGAAATGTCCTTCCAGATGAGAAGAGAGCCCTGGACTTCCTGGGATTATCCTAGACTGGAAGCAGGATACTTTTGGTGGTGGCCTTTGGTGATCCTATGGTCTAGTCCTGTGTCTGCCATGGCAATCATGCGATTGATTCCTCGCACACCATAACTCACTTGGTTGTTCTGCCTCAGCATCCCTTTGGTGAAAAATCAGTAGTCATTTATCCCCATCTTGAGTTTCTTTCAAATATTGGCACAGTTATTTTGTGGGGGACAAAATGCATGCTTTGGAAATATCAGTAGTCATTTATCCCAGGATAATTGCACTGTTTAATGAGACAGAGACTCTTGTCTTGCTTTTCTTCCTTTAATTGCTCCTACTGAAGACAGATCCATCTCCAGAGTAGGAGGAGGAGGATTTAATGCAGAATTTGCACAGACCTGAGGGATGAAATGCTGATAGGAAAGTGTTTGGATGACAAAGTAAAGACGACTTAGAGAGAGTAAAGACTTTCAGAAAGGCTCGACTTGGAGAGGTCG
>JANHGB010007805.1:7602-27925 GCA_026283785.1 Coracopsis vasa
GAAGTTGTGAATGCTCCATCCCTGGCAGTGTTCAAGGCCAAGCTGGACAGAGCCTTGGGTGACATGGTTTAGTGTGAGGTGTCCCTGCCCACGGCAGAGGGGTTGGAACTGGATGATCTTAAGGTCCTTCCCAATCCTAACTATTCCGTGACTCTATGATTTTTAATCAATTCCTTGGCCCTGATCCCACAGTGGGACTGAGGAGGACAGACAGCTGTCATCAGGCTGTTCCAGGTAAATTAGAGCTACACAATCCAGCAGGACACAGCCACCATGATTCCCTTCCGCTCAGGCAAAGCTTCTTCCTATTAGTTGCTTCAACAGGTTCCCTTACAAAATGTAGCCACGTCCTAACATATGGAGCTGTAATGAGTCCGCATCATTTTCAACTGTTCTCAGTGTCAGACACACTGCTGGTTTTGCACTATCATCTCATCTAAGAGCTCAGAGCAGAGCTGGTGTCCCAAGCAAGTAGGTGCTAGACAATGTGGAACAGAAAGAGCTGTGGGAGCTGCAGAAGGCAAACCCATGCATCTCACATAGACTGACAGATTACTATTTGACACCCAGTGCCATTTCCCTTGAGCCTTCTGGGATTCTCAGAATAACTTCTGCTTTGGACTTCCTTCTTTTACTTTGAATTCATTCTGGGCTTGTCCCTCACTTAGGAGCTTTTGAGAAGAAGAAGACAAACACAAGCTTTTCCTTTTCCTCTCCTTCCATGCACCCTATTTCTGTTCTTTCCCTCAGGAATACCAGGAGCCAGCCTTCCTTCCTCTCCTCCCCATCACGTTCATTTAGTCCTTCCCAAAGCCAAGAGATGATGCCCTGCCCACCCACCCATCCAACACAGGAGCTTTGTGGAGCTGCCTGCAAGCCACTGGCTGCCCAAGCAGCAAAATGTGCCCAGCTTCATCAGGTCCCTGCATACATCCTCTCAGGCTATGTCTGCTTACAGAGAATATCGACATGAAAACAAAAAACCCAGAAGTATCTTTCTGCTGCTGGAGCATCATAGAATTTCAGACACTTCCCACTGTCTACAGGAAAGATGTGCCTGCTACAGACCTCACTCAGGTCAGACCTGTTTAGGGGCTGAACAGGATGAACAGCCTCTTCCAGATATTATTGAATATCTGAGGTTATTGAAATAGCACCAAGAAGATACTTTTGGATGCAATAACAAATAAGAAAATTTATGTTTATTGACACAAACTAACATACCCCATCTTTAGAAAGTGGCCGTCTCTTTTGGTAACCATGTCCCACTACCCCTTCTCCTTGTTTCTGTGGAACAGCAGCAGACGTGTGTACAGTAAACTGTAACGGAAAAGCACTTCACAGACATCACAGATCCCAGTGGAGGCATCAACAGCAAAAGACTGATTTAGCATTAGTTCATATATGGTTTAGAAGGGTGGGAAGTCTCTTATTTCTTAGTTTTTAAAGAAGAAAAAAGGCAATCTTGGACAGGACCCACTAGCACAGAGGGTTCAAATCCTTGGATTGCTACAGTTGACCAAAACACACTTCAGAAAACTAATTTAATCCCCCCCCCATCTCAGTCACTTTGTTGTTCCATGGAGATAACAATCCCTCCTATATCTGATCATGATGGAGACTTACAAATGCTGCTATAATAAAGTCCAGACGGCTCTTTGCGAGTGTCTTGACTCGTGCCCATACAGTAACCTTTTTCCCCTATGAGAAGCCCTGGCAGAACTTACCTTCAAAACATGTACCCCAAAAGTTCATCTAGATACTGAACTTTCGAATTGAAACAGTTGTTGCTTATTTAAAGAGGGCCTTTACTGCACCTTCCTGGGAAAAGAAGGTTTATTCCCAAACAAGCTTCAACAAGCTATATGGAAATAAACAATATGGAATTCCGTAAAATCAGGGGTAAACAGCTACAAAAAAATTGGCAAAATAAACATAAATATCCCTAAATTCAGGATTTTTTTTTTCCTTCTGTGCTTGCTCTGGTTTTCTGTGAAAAAGCGATTACGAAGTAAAAGTCTTAGTGATGATTTTGAATGATCAGCTGGAGAAATTTAGATAAATTTGGCTTTTCATGGACTGCAGCTGTTGTTCTTTTCAGTGCCTTAATGCAATTTATCATTCCAATGTGTTGGCTTAGGAAAGCAGCTCCAGTTTTCCTCTACCTCCTATCATTAATCCTAACAGTATGAATCCAATTTCAAACGTTTGTTTCTTTTGTAGCATCCCACTTTTCTCCCCTTTGGTGTCTGCAGTTACGGTGCTGAATCAGCTGCCATCTCTCTGCAGCTTTCACAGGCTTTCTGCAACAAACGGGAAGATCTTTCACAAACTCTGCCAAAAGGTTTCAGATGAGCAGAGCCAAGGCAGGGGATCCAACTCACAGCAGACAGGTTGACTATGTGTTGTGAATGACCCACAACATAAGGGAGAGAGGCTAAATCCAAACCTGGCAACAAGAGGGATCTCCCCTCTCACCTCCAAAACTAATCATCAAACCCCAAGCAAAACAACAGTAAAATTTAGGGCCCAATTTCAGAAAGAAGTGGGCTGAGAGTCAAAAACTAACAAATGAAACAGAATTTCAAATGAACTTGTTCATAATTAGAGGGTTTTAGGGAGAAAATATACCTGGTAAAATGACACTGCCTAGTTCAAATCCAGCAATAATTCATTATTAAAGATGATATCTGATGGCCACCGAGACAAAGCTATAAAGAATAAAGGCAAAAGCCCAACTCCTCCAAAAGAGTTTCTGTTACTATTTTATTTCCTGTTATGCAATTCATTATGTGGGTCAGTATGGGTCATTACATCAGTTCATATCCATTTTAGAACTTCAGTTATCATTCTCATTACTGCATGTATTTATTTTGCTGCGGAGGAAATAGGCTTTGTTTTCCTTTCTGCATAACTTGATGTAGCTACAACTGGTTGCTTAGAAAACTTGCACAGATTTGTGGTGCAATTACAAACCCAGTATCTGTGGCTTTTCTAAAATGCTAGTCTAACATTCCCCAACCTGTAATTCCCATACATTAGCTGGAATGTCTATCTTCTCCAAGTAAAATGTTGCCACAAACTGTTGGCTCTTCTTATTTTTTATTTTATGTTTATATAAACCAAGAAGATTGCCAACAAGGTCAGTGAAATCCTTGAGTAATCCACTCTAAGCCTTACCCCCATGTACCATGGGGGCAATCAGGTCTCTGGCTCCCTTTTCACATAATCAGTGTGAAGGCTTGGAAGGAATCTGGTGTCAGCAGCCTGGTTTTCAAAAGGCTGCTCAGTTACAAGTGAGTAAGTTTCCTGCACTCTGCGTTTGTATCATTTCACAATTCTAAAGTCCATATTCAAGATTTGGACTAGAAAGAGCTTCATGTGGATTTAAAAATACCTGAGTAACTTTTTTTTGAATCATTATCTTTACTTAATGAATTCACACTAATCACCAAGAAGCACAACTACAGACACGCCTAGGAAAGGCTGCTCTTGAGGTGTTACTGGCCAAGGCAGACACAGAAGCAAAAGGAAATTTCATTAGAAAGTCTGAGGTTTTCTGAGCAGTCGTGAAGGCAGAAGTTCAGAGAGTTTGGATAAGGTTCAGGTAAAAATTAATTAGGTGAGCTGGAGAACAGGAAAGAAAACTCTCTTAGCATAAGGTGAGTGAAGGGAGAACTATGAAGGAAACTGCTCGCCAGCTTTAACAGAGCCTGGTAGGAGAAGTCCACCTTCCTATTTATGCATCCCACCTGGAGCTGAGCAATGAGTGCGGGAATTTCTGAGAGCTCACCATGGAGCACTGAGCTCTTGCAGAATTATTCCTCACCTGAAACCTGCTGCCACCAGTGAAACCATTATTTACAAATGAGTCCATTCCAGGAGGCCTAGATTCAACAGTTTTAAATCCTTAAGTCACAGATATCCATATGTGGATTTCACTCTTGGACCAGTGCTGCTATCGGCATCAGCTACTT
This sequence comes from Coracopsis vasa, assembly GCA_026283785.1. Lineage (NCBI taxonomy): Eukaryota > Metazoa > Chordata > Aves > Psittaciformes > Psittacidae > Coracopsis > Coracopsis vasa. The sequence goes on from JANHGB010007805.1 coordinate 11,580, forward strand.
TATGCCACAAATTAAAAATCTATAAGCAATGTATGAATTCTGCTCTTCTATGGGTTTCTTCCTCATGGTCAGGTTCCCTCATTTTTAGAAAGGTGTATGCTTCTTCCAGTTTGGGACATTACTAAAGGCTCTTTCATGTGGACACTTTGGGATTTAATACAGCATGAGCTCAAACCACAGCCCTTTCCCCACTGGAGACACTAAGAGGGTCTCTCTCCAATACCTTGCTGCCTTTTTCTTACAAGGCATGTTGGAATAATGTAACTTTGAGATCTCTTTCTACCACATTTAATTCAAATTGTCCACTAGGTTGTTAACAGGACGGAAGAGAAAGATACATGTTCTGAGACAGCAAGTTGCTTAGTATTAGCCCTTTAAGCCAGGACCAAGCTGTGCTCAGAGCAAAACTTTGCCTGACCTGGAACTTCTCAGAAAGAATTTCCTGAAGGCAAACTAAGCAAGAAAAAGTGGTCAAGAATTAGGCACCCACTGCATTCAGCTAACACTGAGAGAGGCCCTGGGGAAAGCATGAATCCCATGTAAACAGCCATCCTGAGTAAACTGTGTTGCTTAGTCCCAGAGTTATTGAAATACCTTACTCCCATCACAGAGACTGCAGCAAGTGCTCACACAAACAGGTTCACAGCTGGCAAGCTACTGCGCTCGACTTGTGCTCAAAAGCCAGCCTTCCCTTTGAAAGCAAAGCTATGCAGCTCCCCAGAAAAACTGAAATGCTGCCTGAAGTCCACCAATGGGACTTTTGCCTGGGCAAGCACTGTAGGCTGGGTCCATACCCTGTAGGTGCGTGATCCCACACCAGCTCTTTTCCAGCATTCCTGTTTGCAAGGCACATGGGTATGAAATATGAAAACAAACCCCTGCAGCTGCTTTCTTCATGTCCCCACTGCAGCTGCAGGGAGTGGCTTTTCAGCTCTGAGTTGCTCTAAAAGCACTTCAAAAGGAGGCCAAAAGCAACTATATGCACTTTTGTTCATTTAAAATGTTCTCAGTTGTATTATCAATCACCAGCTGAGGATGTGTACAGACTGTCACTCAGACTATGTGTTACAAGCCTAGTGCCTGCAATGTAAGTACACACACCACTTAAAACAGGATGTCTTTCCCCCATGTGCTCTTACTCTAGATTCCATATGCTACTTTTCCTATTTAATTAGTATGAAATACTTCCAATCCTTGTTATTTAAAAATCTGTACCTCCAGGTTGGGGTTAAGCTTACTGCTTGTTAATTGTACAAATGAAAGGATTGATTCCTGCATGCAGGAATTCAGCAGTAGAGAAAAGCTTTAGCAGTAGGGATTATATGTAATTTATGTATTGTTTGAGAACTTTTTATAAAAGACCGTAACATACATAAATATGAATAAAATAAGAATCAGTTTTGTGAAGTTCTTCAGCCAGATTCTTGACTGATGGACAGTCTCACTGGGACATTCTGAAGAGAGATATTGGTTTCTTCAAGCGCTGCTGTTAATCTATTCCTCCTCAGAACACAGAGAACCCAGCTACCAACTAACAGGAGACTCCTGCAGTAATAGAGAACAGGCTCAGTTTTAAGCCTGAACTTCTTATTGCTGATTTGAACATTCACTCAAAACATTAATGAAGAATAAAATGCTGAGGGAGACAACAGAGTCTCAGCTAGCCTCAATCAGCACCAAAGTCAATACTAGCCAAGGATCTTCACAACACTGCCAAAATAAACAGCTCTGTGGCCAGGAAAGAAAGTGGTCAAGCATGTTTGATAGTTTGATAACCTCCCTAAACAACAGCACAAAAATGCACTGCTAAGGGTATTTTTATGCTCAGATGGAGGGTAACTGAAATATACAACCTCTGTTCAGCCGTAACTGGTGAGTGTTCATTCAAGGGACTGTCTAAAACCAGGTAACTGCAATGAGTTGTTTTCTTCATTAGGGTCATACCCTGTATATATCAACAGCCTGAGTTTATTCCCCCTACTCCCTCTTTTTATATTTAGGAAAAAAATTCAGTAGGCTGAGAAGAGTGCTACGAACCAGAAAACTGAACAACCCTAACACAGAAGGAATAGCTGTTTTTCATATGAGTATACACATTCATATGCAAATAAGGATAGTCAATACTCTCTTCTGTTCGCAGTAAACTTGATATTAGTTATCCTCTGTTTAAACTAGTTCTGTCATCCAGTCAGGGTGCAGAGTAAGTACTGCATGAGTCAGATAACCATATCCAAACACAAGGCACAAAAAGCTACTCGCCAGAGCAGGTATTCTGCATACAGCTCAGGATTCATCTCCCTAAACCACTAGGAAAGTATTTGTAAATAAGGAACACACTTGCAATTGCCAGGACCAGCTAAGAAATAGGAAGAGATCATTAAATCAAATCATTTACTGAAGAAAAACTATTGATTCAGCAGCTCTGATAATGACAAAGATGACCTTTGCCAGTTTTTAGGTGGATTTGAGTTTTAAACCCTATATAAAGACTGCTTCAGTTCTAGCAGCTAGAAAAGAGGAGCACAAAGTCTGGAAACTGATACTCATTCTTTGCTTCTGACTTGCTCTTTATCTCTAGGAAGTCTTTAGACCTGTGCATACATAGCCACCTACACAGTGGATGCAGTAATGATTACCCACCTGGCATAGGGACAGGAGTGAGATTTATCTCGTTAGCGTATGGAGATTGCTATGGGGAAAACCTGATAAAGCTGTTAGCAGAGCTGAAAACTGCCGCTGTTTACTGTATTCAAAAAATACCTCTCAGTTGCAAAACTACTAAATGGGGTAAATAGTTCAATGTGGCTTTAGATGTCTCTGCCAACAACCCAGTACAACTCGATTCTTATCATCAACCTGTCTTCATCATGCAGGATCTCCTTTTGTAAATAAAGAAAGGAGAAGTCTGCAGAAGTTATTAGGAACAGAGTTAACTGCATTCTTGGTCATGAATAAGCTGCCTGAAAAACATAGTTTTGTCCATTCCTGAAACCACTTAGGGTTAACACATGGTTTGTTCCCCAAAGAACAGATGTGAACGTACCTCGGCCAACACAATACTTATGAAATGTTCATTTTGAGCGTCCTCCATTCAAGACTAGTGAAGTCCAACTTACACACTCTAGTCATTTTGATAGAATATTCGTAGATCCTGAATGAATTACTTTTCATTCTGGGTTTTGTGTTTAATTTCTGACAGAACAGCAAGGAAAGTCAGGCAGTAAACTTCCTGTTTGTGTGAGGATAGAGCTGGTTCTGTGAGAACAGTGAACTTCTACTTACTAAGTATGACAGTGAAGAGGAAAGGTACAACATTGTGACTGCCTCAAATAGTCCTTTAGACATTGATTAAGCACATAGGACTTCACCAGTTCTACTTGGAAACACTGACATTAAGTATGTAGTTCTCTATTCTATGTTTCTGAGGGCTCTACAAGATCCTAACGCACACAAATTAGATTCTCTCCTGCTTTTTTTACCTTAAAAAAAAAAAGAAAAAGCCAACCAATCTACTTCATTCCTGCTGTAAGCCATCTTGTCTCCCTTTCATTCACTGTCACTTTATGAAAGCCCACAGGACACATAGGTATGGCTGTGGGCTGCAGAGCCTTCTAAACTGACTGACTGGTTTAAAATTCTCCTTTCCACCAAAGCTCATTTTTAGTAAGACAAGATCAAGCAGAAGAAGATGGACAGCATCTGAGCGACTCACAATGTTACAGGCTGATACTACATAAGTCTACACCCACTGAAGGAAGGAGAAAAGAAAACAGGGAAAAAGAAAACAGAGAAGACCTTGTCAGACCTCAGAAATAAGCAGAATGGAGAAGAGAGTTTGCAAATGCTTTAAAGCAGCATAGGCTGGCACTGCAAAGCCATGCCCTGTATCAGCACAGTCTGCCTTGATTTAAAAGCAGGCAATGTTCACATTGCCAGAGCAGAAAATGTCCTTTTTCATGGGAAAAGCAATTGTTGATGCTGGCAATTGACTGAGGCTTACAGCCAAGGGTTTAGCATGGCAGCATTCTTTTGCCTTAAGTGGATTCTTGGACCCCTACTCTGTTGCAAAAGAGGTCCGCGTGGAATATGTGCTCTCCAGCCTAAAAATGGAGCTCTCCTCCTTCCTCCAGCACAGGCAGTACTGCAGACTCTTGCTTAGCTGGTCTAACAGCTGGGATACAGCATGGGTCCCTACCAGAATTTGATCACCTGAAATGAAAGTGTTAACATGTACTTGGAAGCAAGGCTGGTATTTTGTTATCTTTTTGCAAAGTGAATTCTTAGTTATGAATCGAAGGCATTACAGGGAAGGAAAAGGCCACTTGGCCTAATAAACTTTCCCCCTTTGGGGTTAGCTGAACACCACCTCCTTCAATCCCCCTCTCTCTCTGCAGAAATAAAATGTGTCTCCTCTCCTCCTGAACTCATTTATAAAAGCTTGATTTAAGGGCCTAACTTGGCAACATGTTCCATATGTCTGTTATTCTAGGAGCATGCAGGCAATGGGCCAAATGCAGAGCTCCTGCAATGGGCACAATTCTCCCTGCTTGCTATAGGAGCTGTACCCGCCTTTGCCTGGGTTTAATTTGCTCCAGCTTGCCTATGGTTACAGAAGAGAGCTGGGGATGAGGAAAGCTAGTTGCATTCCCAGCTCTGCCAGAGGCTTGCCGTGAGACCTAAGGGAAAACAACCTCTTGGCTTTGTTCTGCCTCAGTTTACACAGGCTCTAAGCTTCCCATTCCCTCCAAGGGAGCTCTGTGAAGCTCTAGTTAATAATGGCAACTACTAAGTCCTTCAGAAGACAGGCAAGAAATACCATGCATACTGTAAGCAAAGGGGCAGTATCAAAACCAGGGCAGCTACATAAAAAAACTCTGCCTTGCAGAGACTTATTAGAAAGAAAGGGTATTTAAAATCAAATGAAGTTCTGGACCAAATTCTGCAGACTCTGGCTTTACAAGCACAAACTGTTCCAATGAAATCTAAAAGAATATTAACATGAATAAAAATACGCATGAAGGTGTTTACAGGGGCAGGCTCTGCATGACTGTATAGAAGAGTAATTATAGAAATCAAGTTGGTAGGATCAGATCCTGAGAAGAAAACTGGGTAGCAGTTTATTAGTAGCTTTCTGTTGCTTCGATTATTGCAGAAAGCAAAGAGCAGCTAAAAACTTTGCTGCCAGGAACTTCAGAATCAGACAGGACCTATCCCTTCCCCCAGCTTATTAATTCAGATGATGCTCTCTCATGAAGGGTTTCATGCAGAAAAGTGAGACTGTTTTGACATTGCAGTTATACCAGTGCCTGCTCCTTTTTTACTAACAATATGAGACACCTCAGATATACCCCCCTCACCATGAAGAGCCCATCGAGAGAGGAGCTACTGTGCCAAGCAACTCCCCTTCTGGTGACCCCACTGCCACCTTTAAGAGAGCTGCCAGTGATTCATGCCCTTGCCTTGAAACATGTAACATCACCGCTATGGCTACCATTTCCCTGGGGAGACTGGCAGGATTGAACTATCCAGGCTGCTAAAGAGATGGGGTCAGGCCCCCACTCTCACACTTCACAGATAGAGTATGAGAAAAATTAAGAGTTTTGTCCAGCTACAAGTTTGCTTTGCACCCCTCATGTACACAAAATCCTGTTTGCTCAGTGCCCTGCCTCCCCTTGCAGGGAGACCGCATCCATCATTGGATCTATCACTGGTGCTTGCCTTGGCAGCACCCCGCCTCGGGTGCTGGGATTGCTGTCTACCTTGTGGCACTGGGAGCAGTAAGCGGTGTGGGAAGAACGCCACCCCGCTCGCTATCGTGTTCATTCACTGTGTGGTGAAGTCAAACTCATTGTGAACAGACTAAAAATCATCTCAACTGTCAGCAGAAGGATTTACACAACTTGCTTCTCTCCCTCGAAGAGTAATTGCAGTGTGAAAGCATGCTGTTCAGCCAGTAGCAGCATTGGCTGTTTTCAAACAGAGCAAGCTGGGGGAAGAGGGAGAGTTTAAAGAAAAGTCCTATATAGAATTTCTTTTAGGTGAAGCCAAATCGACATTTACTGCAAATCCAACAAAGCAGCTTCCCCTTATTTTCTACCTTTTCCTTGCTCCCTCCCTGCCTAGAACTCCCTCTCCACAGGTAGCAGATACTAGCCCCTGCCCACCTCCGGCAGACTCAGCAGCCCATCACCAGCGGTCTCAGACTGCCCTCTACCGTCTACTCAACCAACCAGCTCTGCAGCTGATCTCCAAGCTAAAGGCCTGCCAAATCTGTCAGAACTTGTGACATACTAAAGATACCAGAGTGTCACATATCAGGCAGATAAGCCAGTAATAGAGAGCCATCCGCTCGGGGAAACGGATGGCTCAGAGAGGGTCTCTCCACTTGGGCTTCTCCAGTACAAGAGATGATCCTGCATTCATTTTTCATTACCATTTCTTCCGCTGACTGATTCCTCCTTCATCCTTAGAAAGGCTGGGGAATAGGGCATAGATCACAGCCAACTTCAGCAAAGAAAAACTCCCTGAGAAGGAATGAGTCACTTCCTCACCACCCACTCCCACCCCTGCATCCTTCAACATGTCTTTTTGCAGACCTCCCTCCGACACAAGCACAGCTCACCTTTTTCAAGCAAGTGTTTCTTCCATCTCTAATTACACTCCAAGCTATCTTCAGGATAAAGTTGGTGTTTAGAAGATTGAAAATGCTTGCCTTGACCTTTAATTTTTGTGACTTTCAAAAGCTACTACTGTGTCCCCTGATATTCCCTTCTCCATGATTTCTTTCTGAGGCATCAGGTTATTGTTAGGTGGCAAACAGGGATGGCAGCAGATAAGAGAGGAAAAGATGCCTGATGATTTTTCATTTTTAAATGAAAGAGAAAAGACCATATTCTCTGCAACACAGATTTATTGCAAGAAGCAAAATGTTTCCTAATGGGGACTCCTGGAAATAAAATGAGAAGGAAAGCCTGTAAAACCAAGCCCAGGTATCACAGGCCATAGACAAAAGAAGAAAAAACAACCCAACACATGCATGTGTGTGTATGTGTGTATAAATATATACACCATGTCTTTATTAAACCCAGATAAAGTTTGTACACCTTCCCCATGGTGGCTGGCAAGAGCTTGTGTCCCAGAAGAATGGCTTTAATCTCATTTCAGACTCAATAATACAGTGCCAGATGTTCTTGGAAATCTATTTTGCCCCTGTACATTGTGCAATTAACCTTTCGGTTTCCCAGAGATCAAATTAGAGCTGTGGAAATGTTTCCAAACCTCTCTCTTAACGAGAGAAGCACGGGGTGTTTGAACCAACTGCTGAGCCATTTTCCCAGCTCTCTGCTCCTCTGGACGTGCCAGGAAGGATGTCAGGCCAGCGAGAGATGCCATTGTTTCACTTGCCAGGGGGGAAATATAAATAGTCCTGGCTAAAAGTATTTTATCAAGTTTCTGAGGCTGGAGCTGGATTATAAACAGTGCAACTTAAAGAACTCCGTTTCCTTTGATTACAGAAAGTTCCTACAAATTATGGGTATATTTTTGCAGAAGGAAATGGAAAGCACAGCATTTTATCCACAGGCATTTATTATACTCACAGCCCTATGTGGCACTTTAATAGACCAGAATACTCGTAAGCCCATGGCCAGCAAACATGGTCAGCTGGTCCAACAAGTAGATTTTTCTGCCTGTGCAAAGGTCTGCTGATAACAGGTCACACAGATGTGACAGTGTGGGTTTGCTCCTAAGATCAATATCTAACTTGGTACACAGAATTTATCACATCCACGGCCACATCCTATGTGCAGATACACAGTTTCTTACCTGTCCAGTTAACTCAGCATGAGCTCAGAGTCTGAGCTAGCTTCTGGCAAGCTGAATTCAGATTTCAGTATTACCCAGGCTTTTTTTAACTCTGGAGTCACTTAGGTGCTTTTACATCCTATTTCTGAGCACGAAATTACAAGTAAACTGCTGGAAATGATAAATGTAAAAGGATTAAAAATTAAGTGCAAGACATTTTCCTATAGTGCCCAGAGCAAACACTGAACCTGAGATATGAGAGATTTAAAAGACCCCTGACAAGTACTTCTTAGGTAACCCAACACATTAAATCTCTCTATCATCACCCTAATTCCATCACCTGGCATTTGCAGCCAGCCACAGGAACAGGCAGAAAACAAACAGAAAAATAGCAGTAGCTCAAAAACACATAAAAGGTTGCTCAGTCCCGAGGTTTTATTTACTCACAGGTATTGACAGGATGTTATCCCCATGCTTGAGAGAGGGAAAAGTGTTTGTTTGTCTTAGCAAATATCTGTCGGTTCTAAAATATTGACATAGGGGAACCTCAATGTTTTAATTCAAAACTTTCACTGTAGGACACATGAACAGAATATGATCTATGCATTAAGTATAAAGACAGAATTTCAGTTTTAAATTTAGCTCAAACCACAGTAAGCTGGATAAAACAGAAGAGCCTGAGCACAAGAAAACTTTAACTTTTCAGTTACAAGATGGCTTTGAGGCGTGTGTGTCCCTGTTTATTTATGAAGCTGCTACTATTGTTTTAATGTAAACAGGATTCAAAGTCCACTGGCAGGTAGGAGGGGCCAGTCGAAATGATTTGAAAGAAAGCTCCTTAGAAAAGTGCTCTTCTATTCATGGAAGCAGTTCCTGTATCATGACTGAAGAGCTATTGAAAAAATAAACAAATATTTTTATTACAAGATGATAAAAGGGTTTGAATAGAAAAGCTGGCCAGATATGAAAACAAACTTTCACATATAAGGGCTTTTGATACACATGATTTACTCTGATGACAACAGGCCACGCTGAGAAGTGCTGAAAGCTTATTAATATTATACAAAAGACTTTTGTTTATCATTTGCCGGACTGCATGGGAGTTGCAATAAGCAGGCAGCAACATGGCCGGTGTCCTGCCTTTGGAGCTGCATAATGAGGGAAGATTTAGAAAATACTGCAGGAGCAAACCTCGGAAATAAAGCCTGCTTTCAAACTGAAAGGATAGCGATGCTAATGTTACAAGCACAGCTAAGAGGTTTGGAGCTTTGAAAGTTTGGCTCAGCACCCAAAAGATTTGATCTTCATTTCAGCCCCAGAGAAAATGTAGCATTTCTCAGGCAGGATATGCTGTACTGGTTCAGTGCTGCAGACACCTTTCTCCCCATCAGTCCTGAGGCAGAATTCAGGACCAAGCCATTTTTGTTTGAAATCCCAAAGAGCTCAGTTTTAACTGAAAAAAGATGGAGCCTCTGCAGTGACATAACAAGAGTCTCTCATGTCAAAACTGGAAACAGGTCCCCATGATTTCTATTCCTGCCCGGCATATACCCCACCCTGCAGAGTCTCCTGGGCTAAAATCCCAAATGGTGCATCCTCACTCTGGCCTCAGGCTTGTTTTCAACCATCTCCTATAAATACCAGTTGCAGAAAGGGGGAACAGTAAGTTTCTATGAGGGAAAAGAAAAAACAAGCACAAAAAGTGCTTCTAGGACCAAGGACCACCATCTGCATTAAGATTACTGTACAATATTAGTAACAAAACTCTTACAAACTCCTTGGTTTCTATGGGAGAATGACACCAGCCCACATACTGCAGTTCTCACTGCAAACCTCAAAGCCACTTGAAATTAATCTCATTTCATATTTGATAAAGCACTCAATAGGAATAGGAAGCCTTTTGTAAATGACAGCACTGGTGATAAAGTACAGTATTACTTTCCCACACTTTTCCCAGAGACACTATTCAATCAGCAATATCAGGCATTGGAAATCTTCACGCTGGTACCAATACTGCTTATGGTCAGATGAGCAGGAAGGATCTTCTGTGCCCCTCTTTTATTTCTGCTAAAAAGGATCCCCAGTTCAGGGCTTTTAGAACACTTCCCCTAAGCTGAAGGACTCACAATGTTTAGTCACAGGGTATTAGTCACAGCAACAATTTAGTGACAAATTAGTTCTTTTCCTGACAGATAATGTCATGTGCAGGGCTTTAAAGGGGGGAAAAAAATCAGCAAGTAAAAATTATCTTCAAAAAGTCACTGTTTCCATGAAAAGCTTTGGTTTCCATTTTATTTTTTTCAGCAAATCTTCAAAAAGGCTGCCTAACACAAACCATCAGCTCTGCTAGCCAGGCTTCTGGTAGGTTCACCACCTAATTCTGCCACAGGCATCAGCAAGACCACCAGCTGAAGCCAGCTAAACATTTCCCATCTAAAGCACTGGACCCCTGGGTAGATGCCTGCCCAAGGCCATCCTGCCAGCCAGCACCCTCCAACCCACCATGCAGAAACCTGGAGCCACAGCTCAGAAGAAGCCGAGACGCCTACAGTGTGAAAACTAAGCAGTCCTTGGTTCAAATAAGAGCTGAGACACGGTGAAATACTAGCAGGGTTTCACAAAGCTTTTCTGTTCACAGCCAATAAAATTATGCTGTTCTGCGAATAAAGGAAGACTCTTTTGTTAATGTAATAAATATGTCAACTTTTAAGAATATTACAGCCATTTCAAAAGGAGAAGAGGGAAACAAATAATTGAAAAAGACATGGAATGGCCATATTCAGTGTAAAATGTGAAAAAAATGCTCTGTCTATGCCCACTGCTACATTCTGTCATGCAAGAAGCCCAAACTGGGTTTTGTATAGGGTCTCCTACCCAAAACTGCCCTGTAAGGGAAAGCCATGTCTCTGTATTTCTTCCAGTGGTACAGAAGCAGCAATAAGGTAACCAGGAAAGATTAAGCCCTATAAATAAGCTATAAATGATATGTGAATGATTATTCAGAAATGCTGTGACACTAAGATTGAGTAGACTGTTAAGAAGAGCTGAGATACTTCCAGGAAGAGCTAGACCAAAAGCTGCTGCGATGAGGAATGCTAAATTCTATTTGGAATTAAATCTGGCAAGGGATGTCAAGGACAACAACAAAGGCTTCTTCAAGTACACCAAGTTGCAAAAGGAAGACGAGGGAAAATGTGAGACTGCTGCTGAATGAAGTAGATGCCCTGGTGACAAAGGATACAGAAAAAGCAGAGATACAGAATGCTTTCTTTGCTTCAGACTTCACTGGTAATGCCAGCCCTCAGGAATCCCAGACTCTGGAGGCAAGAGAAAAAATCTAGAGAAAGGAAGGCCTCTCCATGGTCGAGGAGGACCAGATTAGAGATCACTTAGGCAAACGTGACACCCACATATCCATGGGCCCCAATGGGATGCACCCACAAGTGTGAGGGAGCTGGCAGATGCTACTGCTAAGCCGTTCTCCATCATCTTTGAAAGGTCAGGGAGAACAGGAATGGTGCCTGAGAACTGGAGGAAAGCCAGTGTCACTCCAGTCTTCAAAAAGAAGGACCCAGGAAACTACAGGCCAGTCAGACTCCATCCCTGGAAAGGTGCTGGAACAGCTCATACTGGATGTCATTTCTAACCCTGTGGAAGAAAACAATGTTATCAGGCCTAGTCAGCATGGATTCATCAAGGGGAAATCATGCTTGAGCAACCTGATAGCCTTCTATGAGGGAATGACTGGCTGTCTAGATGAGGGGAAAGTAGTGGGTATTGTCTACCTTGGCTTGAGCAAGGCTTTTGACACTGTCTCCCATAATATCCTCATACATAAGCTCAAGATGCATGGGTTAGACAGGTGGACATGAGGCAAATTGAGAAGTGGCTGAATGGCAGAGCTCAGAGACTTCTGATCAGTAGAGCAGGTCTATTTGGAGGCCTGTAGCTAGCGGTGTTCCCTAGGGGTCAGTACTGGGTCCAGTCTTGTTTAACTTATTCATCAGTAACCTGGATGAAGAGACAGAGTACACGCAGCAAGTTTGCTGATACAAAACTGTGAGGAGTGACTGATACACCAGAAGGCTGTGCTGCCATTCAGCGAGACCTGGACCCTGTATCAAAGTTATTCTAACATATCAGAAGAAAACCTCTAGAAAAGCAGAAAGAATACAAGCTGTCAACCCATCAGTGTCCCCATTTAGTAGCTACTGCCCATTAGAAAAGCATGAAGTAGGACAGAAAAGAACTCTCATATTCTTTCTTGTTCTCAACAGTTCTTAAAAGTGGTAAGGAAGCTCCCTCAGACAAGAAACCTTATGGTACTTTGATGGCAGCTGATGCTTGAATGGGCCTCCCTAGGCAGAACTCTTCTGTTCGAAGTCAGACGTGCCTGTCCTTCAAGATTTCCACTCAGTTCCCTGGGTTAGCCTTATACATATCATGCTTCTGCTTTTAGCAAAAAGGTGAGAGGTTACAAATTCATAACATCACTGTCTGAAGTGCAATTCTTTAACACAAGCAAGTGTAGGAATACCATACGCAATAACCATATAATTAATAGATTTTTTCATAGACATAAGAAATTATACTTTCATCCTACAGGAAATCTCATAAAGTTACTGCAATGCTAATAATCTAAGCAAGTCTTGAAAATAAACATAAAACATATAACATTTTTATAGGTAAAGAATGACACTAAGGTAATAAAATTAAGCTTTGTATAACAACAATAAAAAATCCTCTATTAATTAAACTCATCAGAAAACAACGGATTGCTGAAAAATACAGCTACATTAGTTTCAAAAGATTTGTTGGTAGAAGTTTACGTATCTTTAGAAAAGACACTGAAAATAAACAGTACTAACTTTGCTTTAGTGGCTCTAACACAGAGAATCCTGACAGTAATGCAAGATATACACTTATTATTTCATAATACTTTGTAATTGTTCATAATTCATTCTTTTTTGAAAAGAAGCTTTTGACCATGCTTTTCATGTCATAAGGCTTTTCTGTTTTTTTCTAAAAGCATGATAACCTTGCCTCACATTCAGCTTGACTTAGGAAAATCTTCTCTTCAAATATTAGGGATAGAAAATATCAAACAAAGTAAGTTATCTGGCACTGTCAAGTCATTACGTGCTGCAGAAGAAAAGAGAAGCACCATGAAAAACAAGACAAAACAAAACCCCTAACAAAAAGCAAGAGGAGTGATTCTAGGCACTGCTCTGCATGAGGAAAAAGACAAAGCGGGTTGGAACACAAGCCTAAGATTTGTACGAGAAAAAGTGACATCTCCTTTCTGAATCACTTCCATAGAATCATAGAAGAGTTAGAGTTGGAAGGGACCTTAAAGATCATCCAATGAATCCGAAGTCTCTGTATACTTTTCATAAAATTAAAAAAAAAAAAAAAAAAAAAAAGGATAATGCTAAAGAAGACAGGTTTCCTTCTAGTTATGCAATTGTTTTTCTGTTTTCATAGTTAGAGGCTGGATATTGTATAACTGTTCAAGGACATATTCAACGAAATCAACCTTTAGTTTAGGAAGAAGTGTTTTACTTATCTACTTATACTTCCTCTTGTTTTGGAAAAAAAAAATCTTACAGTTTATTGTACAGAAAAAAATCTTTAAGAAAATATCTGTATTTCATATAACGTTTTCACAAACTAGTTGCGAAAAATAGATGAATAATTTCCTTAGATATTATCATGAAACAAGACAACAAAATAATGATGTTTCAACGATCCTAGCATTTGCCTAAATCACCAGCTTTCCACTACAATTATGTCACCAAATCCCATAACTTCCCCCCAGTTTTCAAAGAATACCATCAGTCTTCCAAATTTTAACTGGAATACTCAAGAGGCACGGTAGGATATTGTAATTTCATGAAAATTAGACAGGATAGACAAGCAGTGCTACTTTCTTATTTAACGTATTTAAAAATATGTGGAATATATATATGTAGAAAATAAATCTTGAATGGATTAATAGCATTTAACAATATGAAACTGATGTTGGTTATTCAGCTTAAATATGTGAGAAATTAGAGAAGCAAAAATATTTAACTGAAAATCATACAACATCTAAAATATCATGAAATCATGAGTACACCAAAGTACATCTAAAAGTTTATGTACATGCTTAACTTTAGAAGCAATTACTCCTTTGACTAAAACATGACGAAACAGAAAATGGACCAGATTGCTTTCTACAATCTTTTTAGGCTTTACAGCAACTAAATGAGTATAACTGTGAGCAAATATGGCTCCTCTTTCAAATTTTAGTTTTCTATTAATTTTCCATCATACTCTTGTGGAAAGCCCCAAAACAGTAGTTTTCCAGGCATTTTCACAGTTTTAATGTGTGCTTCTTTTTTTTTTTTTCAAATGCTACAGCTGCACAGTAGTGTTAGAAGACAGGTTTTTAAAAGCTTTAGAGAAGCAGTTTAGAACTTGTGAGTGTCACAGTGAAAGTGGTGCTGGAAAGCAGTGATATGCAGTTCAAGATTGGCCCTCTAAAATTCAGCATGCCAGGAGTAACTCTAAAGAAAGTTACATTTAGAAAGATTCTTTTGAAACTGGAAATCTTCTGCAGCTTGTGTGGAAATTGCAGCATCCTGACAGAACACAAGAAAGCAAAATAAACTTGAAAGGGGATTAAACTATAAATTGACTGTCAGAAACCAATTAGTTTTTCTTTCAATTTTTGAAGCAGAAAGGAATGTAGAAAAATATACAGGAAGGATTATGTATAGGAAATGCTTAAAATTTAGAATTCTAAAAATTATTATATCATCTGAAACAGATCATGGAAGAATAACTGAAGAAAGATCTGTGGTCTGAACATCATCATCAATATCGGTATTATTACTATATTATTAAGTTAATACACTAGGTTATATCAAGCCAGCCCAAGCCCAAGGGCTTTCTATGCTTTGATCTGGAATAGGTGGACTTCCATTCAGGGAGTTTGGGGAAAGTTTTCTTGTTATGTAAGTCACAGCTTGCGCAGGGCCGAACCTGTCATCTGGATTGTTCTGTAAATCTCAAACGTGTCAGCTGGCAATGGCACAACTGGCCTTAACTAAACAAAAAGATTCTGGTGGGTGCAAAATTAAATGAAAATCTGGATGTATAGCACCACCATTTTCAGTAAGTACAGAGTCACTTACAGCAGGCCTCATTCCCTGTCCTAACAGGATGCTATCGAGAAATGATGAACCTGGGAATACCAGGATTTGAAACGACCTAGAAGAAAGCTGAATAAAATTTAGCAATATTTATATACGGCAACAGAAGCATACGATTTTTCTCTCTTCCATATAATTTTTTATGCGAAAGCTTCTCACAGCTCAGCAAGACTACCTAGAATTGACAAGCAGTGGGGTGGTACAGGCTCATTTACTCTTCCTAGAATCTGTTTGAAGGTTATGTTCTGCAGTTGAGTTGGCTATCTAAGCGCTGATTACCCTAGCAAAAGTACAGATGATTTTATCACATGGTTGTGCTAAGCCGAAGACCTAAGAAGAATAAAGCTAAAAATTATCAGAAGTCTCCTAAAAGGAGACTACTGCACCCAAAATACAGAGATATCACAGAGGTTTAAAACAATTATGTTTGAAGCAGAAGCATCAATTCCAGAAATAATTAGAAACAGAAGTCCAATTGGAGTGCAAAGTATGTTCAAAGTCAAAAAGATCTGAACAAAGCCCAGTGAAACAGCATCTGCATTGAGGAACCTAAAAGGTAGTGTTTTAGACAAATGTCTGAGATGTCTGACAGACCTGTTACAGAATGCTGACATGAATGTACCTGTAGAGGCTCATATGGTACTCTGATAATACTCAGTAAGCGGAAGTTTCCAGAAACAGATTTTCATTCATGTGAATACGGTATAATAGCTGCATAAAAGAACGTCATGGTATCAAACAAACCTGCCAGAGAATAACATAAACAGCAGCAGTAGAATGCTGTGTCAGTCTGACATCACTGGAAACCAAGAACATACTTGCACCTGGTAGAAGTAAATTTTGTCGAGTTCAAATCTGCCTTCCAGCTGAGGGTGCGATATCCCCTAATGGCCTGAACCAGCCATAACATTAGGTGAATTACATACGAAAAGCTCTCCTGTCTTCCTTAGCAGTTACAACCTGCCCTGCCATTCCTTTTCCTGCTGTATTCCCACCTCCATTCTTTTGGCTTTTCTTTACTTTTTCCCTCTGAATTCTGAATCTGTACAAAATACATTTTTTATTTAATTTGAACTTCCCAAAAGAACACAGTCTTGGGAAAAATAAATAAATAAATAAGCAAATAAATAAATAAATTAGCAGAAAATAAGCTGCCATGGTTTAAACCTAGCTGACAGCTGAGCCCCACACAGCTGCTTTCTCACTTCCCCCACGTCAGGATGGGGGAGAGAATCAGAAGGGTAAAAGTGAGAAAACTCATGGGTTAAGATAAAGGCAGTTTAACAGGTAAATCAAAAGACATGCATACAGGCAAAGCAAACCAAGGAATTCATTCACCACTTCCCA
>JANHGB010007808.1:11266-34783 GCA_026283785.1 Coracopsis vasa
AGACCAGCCCTGGGTGCCTCCTCCTACTGCGGAGGCCCGCGGGGTGGACGAGCGGATGGGTCGCAACCTTGCCGCGCCCCCTGGAGCCCGGGGCGGGCAGAAAATGGCCGCCCGGAGCCGAGGTCTGGCTGGGGTCAGGTCCGGGCGAAAGGTCGAAGTCCGACGTTCCCCCGAGCCGCATCTCCTCACGGAGCAACAGATAGGGAGCAAAAGCTGCCCCAGCTCCTGCTGCTGGGGGACTTGTACGATCTTTCAGACTTTGGCGGTGGGTAATGTCCTGAGCTCTGCAGGGGTCCGTGGAAACTACAAGCACTGGGCTCAGGGTAGATCCTTGTTGCCGAAGAACTTGTTTGCATCAAAGGCATTGAGGCTACCTTCTTGTGCTGTTTTTTTTAGTACAGGTTTCAAGGGATCTAATCACTTCAGTAGGAATTGGAGACCTAAGTGTTGGCTGAGTGCATATGATTCAGGGGCAGAAATGCTAGCACAACTCTTTGGGATCACTGCTGCCCTGGTTGTGAAAATTGCAGAGCAGGATCACTGGGTCAGGGGGCCCCATTCAACATAGTTTCACCAGCTTTTGTGGGGCTACAGGGTATTATACCTGCAGCGAGCAGGTGAATCTTTTGCAGGACTGCCCTAATAGCACACTTGATCTCCAAATGAATGATGATCCCTGCCATGTGATACTTCTCATTCCTGTGGACAATCCTTCAGGCTTCTGTTCTCCAGACTGAGATTCCCTGCTGGGAAGCCACCACACAGGATCCAGCAGCTCCAACAAACCTGAGATCAGTGTGCTGAAGGACTTTGCTAATATGATCCAACAGCTCTTTGTAAAAATCAAGTGACTGTATTGTGGACCAGCATGCTTCATACATAAAGTAAATAGCCTTTTATTGGTAGGAGAGAGGAAACAACAGAGTGATTAATTTATTCCTGAAGTATGTGCTTAACTCATAGAAATAAATTAAGGGTTTTTTTTTTTCCTTCTGCTATGTGTGTAGTTATTTATGACGTTTAGTGAGGAGCTAGGTCCCAGAGCAGTGTGCCTCATTCCCTAGGTAAAGAGCAGGAAACTGATTTCTCAACTGTTCTTCATTATGAACTCTGGAGTTCATTGTAGATTGACATGTACTGTGAGTAAACTTGTGGCTGCCCCTTTGCAGGACTGTGAACAGCTAAATGATGCCTCAGAAAATGCCTTGTCTGCACCTAGAAATGGAGACATTAGAAGGTAAAGCAACGCACATCTTAAAGGAAATTATCCTGATATAAGAATTTATCCGGTTCAAAGAGCCCTTTGCATGTGATGATTTCTTGGACTAGCTCTGTTAATCCCACATAATATCAAGATGATCTCTCCATGCTTTTCCTTTTGTGTTATGCTTGTAGAGCAGAGGGTGAAGGCTGCCTCCCCTATGTATGATCTGTTACAGCTAAAGAGCCGAGATGGTGGTTTTGGCAGATGAGGCCCTATTGCAGTTAACAGCAAGATTTCCAGGAGTTTCAATTGACTCTGGATCACACTTCTATGTAACTGCTTTTATACTTTGTTCTCTAAAGTATTTATGCACAAAGAATGAAGAAGTTTCCTTTCCTGAAATTAAAGGCATGTGCAGATTTCCTACAGATTATACTCCATAGAAACAAAAACAAAACCGAAAGAAGACAGATAAATAAGCCTCCTTGTAGCATGGCCTGAGTCAGGTAGGGTGTGAAAGGCAGGACAACCTTAAACAGAGAAATTAATAGAAGACATTTCACTTTAGCATCAGAATTAACCTAAAGTGGACGTAGAAATCAACTTGGAAGATAAAAATAAACTCATAATGAGCATTTTTTTCATGTCCAAAGAGATATTATTTCAAATGTGAACAGCGAAAAACAGTTATTACCATTACCACAGCGGTAATGAATTCACAAAGGGAGTGTAGATCTTTAAACAGTAGTGCCTGCATACTTCCCTGGACTTTAAAAACTGATGTAAAGTTTCTCTATCTTCAGCTGCACACCTGCTTTAAATATCTGACATGAAATTGACTTTATTACATCTAATTAATTTTGCTGTTAATTCATCTCATTAAAATTAATTAACTAAATACCAACAACCATTATCTTTGGAAAAAAAAAAAAAAGTTAATTCATGAAATGGGATTCCCAATAGGTCAAATGGAACACTTTTCTGCACCTTTTTTCTCCAGGAATCCCTTAAAAATAAAACACAAGAAAGATTTGTGGTGAAGAGCAGGGACGCTGTTTCTTTGAAACACTTTTCCTGATCTCCTGTCCTCCCTATGTCCTTGACAGTCCTGTTAGCTTTGTGGTTTCCCCCACGTTTTTCTGAGTAAGGGGAGAAACGCATCTGATCTTGCTCTTGGGGGTAGATGCTGGGGAAGATAATGTGGTGACCTGTAGGCCGTGTAAGTAAATGTGTATGCATCTGTATGGATGTTTCTAGGGCAGGATCCATCCCATATAGAAGAAACCCTCAGCAGCTGTGAATAGCTTCAAAGTGCTGAAACAGAGCATAGCTAATGAATTGCCTGTTAATGCCTCATCCATGCTTATGACAGTAAAGGCACTGGTGACAAGGTAATTTTTAATAGGATGAACGGTGTGTCAGAATACTAATAGGGCACTAAAAGGAGTGGTTTTCAGGGGAGTCACCTCATTGCTCAAGCGAGAGAGGGGACTGTTTCCTCCGGCACTTTCTTTAATGCTCCCAAAGACTGTCACCTGTAATGATCCAAACCCCACAGCCTTCTCTGAACTACTGCTTAATTGGGAATTTCAGAATAAAAAAGAGTCAATCCTGCAAGCCACCGAGCTTCCTGAACCTCACTGAGCTTAACTTAAGCCTTCCTGAGTTCTGCTAGACGTGGAGGATTCAGCTGGTTGATGGTTAATTATTTGTGTTGTCTAAATAAACCTTATCACTGACTAATCACCTCAGGTCACAGACTGTCTAAAGAGTGGGAAAAAGCAATCCTAGTGCCAAAGGTGGCTCAGTGATAAGATGAATGGCATCCCCTACATACAGACTGGCAAGGGAATACTAGGAAATAGTGCATGCTGTTGCTTACCTGAACATAACTGTGGGAGAAAATGAATGGGTAACAAGGAGGGGTAGCAAAAAGTGTGAAAAGGCTTCCATGCAAAGGATTTGACTATCCTTTGCAAAGAAAGAAGCAAAGAATAATGGCATGGGAGGGGTAGGTGAAACATTGCCATCTACCCTTCACAATATGAAAGGAAATTAAAAAATCTGTATGAGGTGTTTTTTAGCGTATGAGGTTACCATTGCCACAGGACTTTGGAGGCGGAAGAATTTTTAAAAGGATGACACATTTACAGAGGGACGAACATTCAGAGTTATGTTTTCCAGAGCACAAGCCAGCTGTTAGCTGATAGTGACTGGCAAAACATCTGGATACATTTGTAGTCTTTGCCTCTTTTTCTGATGGTCTCATTAAATGCCAGTCAGAGAGTTGTCACAGTCTGAAATGAACTTGGAGCTTCTAGACGATTCTGCCATGGGTAAGGCAACCACTTGCACAAGTGAAAACCAGATCAGTTCAATCCTTTGACTACACAGTAGTGAACCCTGAAAATACTTGCATGTAGTTTTTAGCATTTTGTGAGCCTCATGCACTTTCTTTTAACCCATCAGTGCGGTAAATAAGAAAGAATGGTACTGGCACAATTATTCCCTTTTGTGGCAGTAAAACCATCATACTTTTTACCATTTACTTACCTGCTGGTAAGTAAGGTATCAAGGACTGCTCCACAGAAAAGTGCTGTCTGCTATAGATCACTGGTTTCATAATGAAAAAGAAACACACTGAACCATCTGTTTGGGAAAGTTAGTAAGTTTTACTGCAAATGTGCATGAAATACATTGGAAAAAAAAAATATGTCCCCATCAGATTTCTTCCAAAGAAACCTTACAATGTTCACTTTTGCAAGGAACACCCAAAATCAATGGAACTATTCACTATTAAAGCTTATTAATGTGAAAGCATGTTTCATTTACAGGAACCAGCTACAAGAGTCCTTTCTTACCAACTGAAGATTTATCTACCTAACAAAGATTTATTGCTCTGAAGCTAAAGTTGAAACGTGCATATCTGTATATCCCTGTAATTACAGTATGTGTCCTTTCAATTGCTTCATATATCTAGGTACTCTGAGTGGTCTGATAGCTGTATGTCAGAGGGATGTTAGGAACTGATCCGTTAAGAGCCTTTCTGCTTAAATGTAATGTTTTCCAGGCACATGCCATCACTGGTATTCCTGGTTTTAATATTAGTATTATCCTGGTCACAGGTAGGGCTGTTAAACAGTAGCCAGTCAGCCTTTTACAAATAATAACTGGGTTTTATTATTATTTCACATTTCCCTCTAACCTCTGCCAGCGGCCCCAGCTGCTTGTTCCTAACCCCTCCTGGAAGCTTTTAGCTCTGCAAAATTGCTGTTGCTGTTTGGTTCGTCCTGGAGGAGGAAAGGACTTGGAGGAGCAGGGAGGCAGAAATGAACAGTGAAGCGGGGGAGGCAGCAGTCTTGTGTCAGGCAGCTTCTGACACAACAGAAACTTTCTCTGCCCAGTGGTAGATTTGCTGATAAGAGAATCCTTTACCTGCTCTTTTCCATGCTCTTGTTGGATGCAAAATCAAGTGTTTGTCTGGCAGTTCTCTAGCTGTGGGGCCAGAAACCTCCCTCTTTTAAGGGGAGAAGAGGAGGAACACACAGTCATTGTTTTTTACTGCTTTCTTACAAACCAATGATCAATTGCATCTACAGAGCAAAATCAGCAGCTGTTACCACAAGTCTGACTCACTCATGACAGACACCAAAAAATCTATATATATCAATATAGATCAATACTTGTATGTTATGGAGATGTGAGAGTTACATGGATATCCAGGTAATATGTGATATATGCACATATGAAAATATAACCAACCAGCTTCAAACCTCAGTGAAGCTCAGGGGCCCAAGGGCCAAAAGGACAGTATTTCCTTCTGCTCTGTCTTTCATTAACAGGATCCAGTGACAAGTCTGCCAGCTACCTGATGCCAAAAACCAGGCCTGCTGTTAATTTGGCTTCAATGATTGACCCAAGGTTGTGATGCGTGTACAGATTGCTCTGTGCCTGTGCTACAGCCCTTTTGTACCAGAAAACTGGAACAAAATTTCATGTTCTGATGGTGGGGAGACCAGAATTTTATGGTTGTGGCTGCTCAGCCCTCATTCGTTAGGACTGTGCCTACCTACCCAGCTTTATAACGATATACCCTGTGGCTGTCACGCTGTGGGTCTCCTGCAGTGGTACCTGAAAACTGGCAATGGGGCCCTCTGCAATGCATGAGCAGAGAAAAGTCATCAAGAGAGGGAAGGGTATTCAGCCTATTCATGGGGCAGCTGCCTAAGTCCATCACTTAAGCATGTGGTGACAGAGGTCTTTCAACTCCTAGGCACTTCAGCAGTAGGAAGGTGTGCTATTTCTCTTCAGAATCAGCCCTCAGGCCTCTCTTGAAATTAGGTACATTATAAGACAATTAGATACATAATAAGAAAGTAATCATAGGAGCATATGATAGTTTGGGTTGGAGGGACCTTTAAAGGTCATCTAGTCTGACATGTTTCCTTGGGCAGGGGCATCCTGACCTTGAATGTTTCCAAGGATGGGGCATGTACCACCCCTGGGCAACCTGTTCCAGTGTTTCACCACCCTCATTGTAAAAAATTTCTTCCTTGTACCTACCCTCTTTCAGTTTAAAATCATTACTCCTTCTACCACAACAGGGCCTGCTAATATGTTTGTCCCCAGCTTTTTTGTAGGCCCCCTTTAAGTACTGAGAGGCTGCTGTAGAGTCTTCCCAAAGCCGCCTCTTCTCCAGGGTCAGCAATGTGAAGTTTCAAGACCATACAGTGGGTGTGGATTGCCAGGGGGGTACAATCTGAAGCGCATTTTGCCCCTATGTGTTGCAAACCAGCCAACAACGGAGATAATAACCATGAACCTTTCTCAAAACACCAGCTCATCATCTAGAGCAAATGCAGAGCATCTGGGGTCCAAGGGTGCCCCAAAAGGCTCTGCAGCCTACGCCCTGCTCTGGAGGGGGCTGTCCCGGGCATGGTGCAACTCTGTTCCCTTGGCTGGGGCTGCTGTGAGCAGAGCTCTGCTGGTGGCAGCCTTGGTGCACCCTTTCACACTTGGCTGGGGGGCTACACTGAGGCTTGCGCTCTTGACCTTGCAGGGCACAGGGCTGCCCCATGAAGGAAGGCAAGCCAGGAGTTGAGGGCTGTCTGCCTGGGTCTCTAACCCTGCTGGGAATCCAGTAGTTTAGCACATATCTCTGTCTCCTGTCAGGCAAGGCTGAGTGTCCTTTCCGTGGAAACTTGGCGGGCAGCAGGACGGCAGGTCCAGGGAAGCTGTCCAGAGCAGCACTACTGGTGCTTGGGGAACACCAGGCAGGATTTTCTGTGAACCAGGAATGCAGAAAGCTCTTGTCCTGATCAAGTCATTGTGGCCTCTCACCTCCAGGTAGAGGGGATTAAACCCTGAGCAGAAATAACCTGGTTTACACATGCAAGCCCCTTCCAATATGGAGCGTGGCTGCCCAAGCAGCCCTCTCTGTGTTGTGGGGCTTAGCCTGCCTGCAAACCACGTTGAGATCAGGAAAGGCCTCCTTTGGGTTAATGTGTCTACTGCAGCCTTACTTCAGGAAAGTTTTCATTAGGCCTGGAGCGTTGGTGACAGCTACAGCTAAGGCTGCCAAAGTGTTTCCATTATGTTATATCTCCTTGTGTTCACTTGCTTGTGACTATCCAAAAGTTTCACCTAGAAGGCTGAAATTTTCCAGGCCTTCTCTCTAGCTGGAGGTGAAGGGTTTTGTGGAAAGCTGGAGGAAAAAAAAAAAAAACCCAAAGAAAGAAAAAGAGGAAAAATAAGTTTCTGCCATTTTTCAGAGGGCAGCATCAAGGCAGAGGTGATAATTTAAGAAAGCAAAATTTAATAAAAGCAAACAGTGCTATTGCAACCTTAGAAATGACTGACACTGAATTTTGGATGAATCTCCAAATAATTTTTTTTACATTAAGAGATTCAGCTAATTTTTACTTGGCCTTTTTGCTGCATCCTTCTCTTCAGCTCAAAGCGTCTTCAGGCAGTGCTGCCTGCCTTGTGCTGCTCAGCCTCCAGCTCCCTCCTCCTGATCCCTGTCCATGGCTCCAGGCTTGACAAGGGCTGTGCAACCTAAACTCGTCCTCACAAACCCACTGACGGGGGCCTGGGTGGTTCCTGTGACCAGCAGGGCTTTTCCCCCGTTGCACTGTTACTGTCAGCCTAGTGACTGTTTTCATCACCTTAGCATAGGTCTGGTGAAAATCGGACACCTCTGTTGTGCTGGACACTGTATTGGGGTGGATCTGGAAGTTGCAATATGGAGCTTTAATGGAAGTATCCATTCTGAACCAGAGGTGGGCTGCAGACAATAGACTGTTAAACTATGTGGCCACGTAGCATGAAACTCTAGGTAATAAATTTACAATGTAAAAATCAATTAGCATTAATAGAGCTTTTATTAGCACCAAATATCGGTGCTATGATTTCTCTGGTAAGCATGCGAAGCAGAGAAATCTGAAGCTAATAAGCTGTAACAATTAATCATGGTTTTTAATTCAGTTTACTCCTTAAACTGGAGAGTCTCTTCCCCAGATTGCTCATTTGAAATTGTTACTGAGCTAAACAAGGGTTGCAGTTCTGGGTCTCTGCAGCTGTTGCATGGAACCATACATTTGGCTTTAAATGAACCAATTCGCATTTGAAAACCCACGCTTCACAGTTCTCTGCAAAAGAAACAACCAGTCATCTCATTAACATTGCCAGTAACCACTAAAGGAAACCTAGAGTAATCTGTTTGCTCTGATGGAGTGCTTTTTTTTCCTTCTTATATAACACATTGGCTTGGAGGTTTGAATCCTCTTTTGGGTAGTTTTTCTCTGGAGAAGATGGAAGACCACTGCTGCCCGTGGCTCTTGGTGATGGTTCTTGCACAAAAGCAATAATAGGACATGATTTTGATTGTGAAGAACCCATTCTCAGTCCCTGTTGATGACAGATGATGGAGACAACAAAAATACCCAAGTCAATAAAACCAGTATCAAGTTGAAATGCTTCAAACTGGATAATTAAAACAAAGGAGACAGACAGCTTCACGTGTGGAAATGGAAAATCAAAATATGGAAATTTAGGAAAGAAAAAGACTAAAGAAAAACTTTAGGTCCGTCCTGCCTCCCCCATGCCTGCAGTCCACTGTGATTGTTGTTTTCAGATCAGAGCTTTCTCCTGACTCAGCTGGGCTTAGCTGACTCTTAACTACTCAGGAGGAGATTTGTAAACCATCTACTTCATAACAGTACTCAAAACTGTAAGATCTAACTTTACGTTCCTGGTTGTTGCACAAGATGCTGAAGTCCCTTTGTTTGTGGGTGTGTGAAGGCAGAGATCACATGAAGCTTACTAATAAGAAACATTACAGACAAAGGCTCACCTTAAATCTTATGCCCCTCTCCCAGGGTGGATGAGCTCTATATGCTGAAGGAGGTGCTTTATTTCAATCATGGTTTACATCCCTAAACATCCTGGAACTAAAGGCCAAAGCCTGTTTGTTCAAAAACTCAGAGGAGCTCAGTCCTTCCAAAAGGCAAGCTGGTGATGTGGTAGCAGGTCTTTTATTTGGCAGGTTGGTGGTTAGGTGAGTTGCTGAGGCGTGGAATAAGCCATAATAAATTTTCAGCCTCAGTGAGGTGATCAAAATCTGAATCTCCCAGGATAAAGCTTAACTTATTCTGCGTATCCTGCAAGTAGGAGTAAGGTACAGATTCTCACACTAGTGCAGGCTCAGGAACTGCTGCCCATACCCAAAACCAAGTTGTCAGGATCTCCAGGGAACTTCCCTGTTGAATGCTGAGATTCCTATGTCACCTTTTGGTGGAAGTGGCATTAGAAAAAAGACTCTGAGGGTCACAGTTTAGCACCTTGTCCCTAAATTAAAAGTAGATGTTCATGGCAATGGAGGCATCAGTCATAATGACAGGTCGCTCCCTCACAGAGATGGGGTGTTGTATCAGCATGGGGACTCCATGGGTAAAACTTGAAGGATCTCAGCATCCCTGAGCATCTACCGCCTATCTGAGTTGCTTCAACTGGTCTAAGTGCTAGCAGGAAGGAGGTCAAAAGGAGATAGATAGGAAGACACCAAGCCTTCCTTAGGAAGCCAAGCTGGAAAGAGCTTTACTGGCATGTGTCCGATCGATTGAAGCTCTCTCTGTGCAGCACATGGAGGCAGTAGTTCAGGAAAGCTGAACACCTTGTCAGTCACCTCCAGGGTGCTCAGGAGAGATGTCAGATACAAACCAGGTTCATCTCCTGTCTCTGGGATGCACAGTTTGCTGTATATGGTGATCACTGCTCAGGAGTGGGGCACAGACGGGCATTGATGTATGTATACATATGCGTATATACGTATATGTATTGGGTCTGTATATCAGACAATTTATACTACTTCATTATGCCTAATTTTAAGCTTGTAGCAGCTGAGACTTCAGGTGGATGCAAGCACCTGAGAAATAACGTGTATAATTGCTCATCAAGAGAGGAATTGTTATTAACTCCCCTTTGCGGGTAGGTGGACTGAAGCAAAGCTCAAGTAACACGACTGAGGGAACATTGACCCTCCTTGGCAACAGGAAGAAAAAACCTAAGAAGTGCAGTGGAGGTCACTGGCCTGCTCTGAGGCCACATGCAGCCTTTCATGTTGTACAGCTGCAGCAGAAAATGAGTTCCCAGCTTTCTAGATGTGCTCCCTGCAACTTGAATTTCATGCCTGTCAACATTTCCCAGTTTGAGGCAGAAATCTCCCAGCTGACATCCTGTTTCCTAGATACAGATCCTGAAAGAAGGATCCACCTGGAAGTGGATTTTTCTGCTGGAAAATACAAAGCCGTAAGTGAAGAACTAAGCTGTTTTAAGTGGGGAGAGCCGGGGAGAGCCAGGGAGAGGGAAGCAATGACTAATACAACGTTAGTGGCTCAGTGAAGGAAGGTTACAGAGGTGCAAGCAGAAGTGGGAAAATATGTGCAGAAAATGTAGAAAGTAGAGCACGGCCAAAAAATACAGAGTTACACCCAACAGGAAACTGTACATAGCTCTAAGACATACCAGAGAAAGCAGAAGATGTGTTAACAGAGAGGAAAGTGAAGAAGAAAACACCAGACATCACCAGCCGGCATCATCTTGACGGAGAAATTCACAGACGAGTTTTTCAGTGCCAAGAAAACACAGCGCTGGGGATTCAAAAGGCACTTTGGTATCAGGCTCTGACCCTTTTGGCCCTGAGCCCTTCTTGACTTCTGACAGGCACCGCTCGCTGCAGTGAGGATACCATGGAGAGCACAACATATTTTGTGTTCTCTTGGGCCACATATGCTTTTCCTTCAAAACAACTGTTGTCTCTCAGCTTTTTTCCTGTGAGGGAATAACCTTCCCTTCGACCAAAGCACACTATTTCCTGTCTGCTGCCTGCACACCATTACAGCATCTCCTCTTCCCCAGGGGACCATGGCTCTGTGCATGCTCCAGAAAGGGGCTGCCCTGCAGCACTGGGTCAAAAATGGGCTTTTGATCCCAAGCACACCCTTAGTAGCACCAAAAGAAGAGCAGAGAAATGTCCCCATCATCACCAATACCAGGGCTGCCTTACTGCACCCACCATAGCACAGAGGCTGAACAATGTGCTCTGCAGTCAAACCAACATCTACCAACATTAAGTGTTCCCCATGGTCACTGCTGCGGGACTGGCATGTCTCTGCCTGGATGTGTGCACCTGTTTCTATGCAGATTTAATAACACAGGGCAAAATCCTGCTCTCACCAGCAGCTAAGTCTGGAGATGCTGCCGAAGGTCATGGGAGGGTGCCAGGTACGTAGACGTTTTCATATGAAGTGGTCAGCAGAAGTGAGGCTGCTGTGTCCCTGCAAAAATCATTTGGCACTAGAGGGAGGAGCTTTGCTTGAGGCAGCCTACTTTTGTATAGCTCTCTCTGGAAATGTAGATAAAAAACATTTCATACTGGAAAAAAGCCCTGTTAGCTTTTGGCGCTTTGCATCTTCCATTTCCAAGCAACTGGCTGGATTCTGAACTTGGTTGTGTCTGGGGCAAGGAAAATGGTACAAAATGGAGTGGTATCGGGGAGTGCCTCCAGCTTGCTGACCATCATAAAGCTCATTTTTATATTATTCTTTGGACTTTGATGGCAAAAATCCTGCTCTCTAGTACTAGAGAGTTGAAATCTGGAATGACGATTACGTCAGTGGAAGGAAGCCAGATTTGCAGTGCTGTAAGCGAGCAAAAGATCTGACTAACAATCAAGATGCAACATTATAATGAAACTCTTGGGGTTGTTTCCTTTCTAATTTTGTCCTAATTCACTGGGCCACGTTCTGATTTCACTTACACTGAGCTATGGCTGACTTCAGGATGCCTCTCATGCAGTAGCAGCATAAGCATGCCTGAGATAAAACTCAGCCCTCTAGTTTTCCATTCCCCTCCTAAATATAAATTTCAAGGTGGTAATAAATACTGGAACAAAAAAGATATGTAATTTTGGTGACAGAGAAGCAAATTGATGCTGAGTGTATGTGACACTTTTTCAATTTTCCTCTTGTTTTTCCTGATAGCGTTTTGTGCTAAACATTACATTTGCAGATGCAAAATTTAAAGGACACTTTATCTTCCGCACTGAGAAACACAACATGTAATTTGCGGCTTCAGCCAAGAGTGATGGCCTTATTAGTAATGGGAATTTACTGATTAACTGCTGTTAGCAAAACATCATCTTCAAACCCGTTAGTCTGAAACTGGCAGCCGCTCTGTCGGCAGGAGCTTTTTTGTTTCATCTCGGGGGAGTTCTGTAGAAATATTTCTCATTTAAACAGCTTTAGCCTTTGCCTTTCAGTAATTTTTATGGTCTCAACTAATAGGTTAACAATTGGTTAAGAGCAACTATCAGCTTAATGTCAAGTCATTCACAGGGAAAAGTTCAAGGAGAGAAGTAACACTATTTCAAAACATGGCTTATTTTCAAACAAAGAGCTCCCGTCAGTTTGGAAAGCCAGAGGGGCAACAATTAATGCAACAGAGAAATTGAAAAATCAGCAATGGGGAGCAAAAGCCTGGGGTCTGAGTGGGGCCGGGAGAGGTGCCAGGGGGGCTGGAGGCACCGCAGTGCCTATGGGGTACCTACGCTGCCAGGAAGCACATGCTTGCAGGGTGGCAGGGCTTCACTCCCTGCTGCAGCTACTCCTGAAGTGCTGGCAGGGTGAACCTACACTGCTGTGGTCGCTTGTGCTTCAGGTCCCTGCAGTAATGTCAGGTCAGAGAGTGTGCTTTACCCTAGCTCCTAGCTTCGGATCATGTCCCCCCACAGACCATCACTGTCTCCTCTCTCCTTGTTCATAGTTCTTTCACCAGCTTGTCCCACATTTTATTCTCTCTTTTTTGTTTGTTTGGGGTTTTTTTGTTTCAGTGTTTTTGCTTACTATTCCTGTCTTTCCTATTTTCTCCCAGTCTCAAGCAATACCATTAGCCTTTCACCAGCTCCCAGTCTCTCATTTATGTTCAGGCTTTGGTCCATTCTCCTACCACCCTGTCCCTCAGCCCCAGCTCTCTACCCTTGCTTGGGACGCATCTTTATCCTTCATGCTTTCTAGGCACCAACAGGGCACTGAGCAAGTCTACAAGGGATATGTACGTTCTTCCTCTTAGCTTCTATGCCAGATGTCACAGTGGCCTACACACAGCTGGGAAGGAAAGTCCTGCTCAGCCATTGGTGGTGTGTGTGCAATCAAGATGGCATTGCCAGATAGATCTGCTCATTAGAGCAAGTCTCATTGCCAGGGCATGAATGGAGATTGGTTTCCCCTCGCCAAGAGCCCTCGCACAGACAGATCTTGGAATTATTACAGGGTTGGAAATGTGTGCCTTGTTCCCTCCAGAGTAAATCTCTGCTAAACTGGAGCTCTCTGATCCTTCTCCTGGATGTGCAGACTGAGTCAAGGGCATGGGAAGCAACTTCTGTGTCCCAGTAACTTCTTCCAGCTTAATGACTGACAATGACTCATCTTGCCTGGACATAATTTGCAACCAGAAGTTTTCCTCAAAATGCAGCCAAATGAAAATCCTTCTTCACAGGTGTGTGCAGTGTAAATGACCATGGCAAAGGAAAGTGGGCTTTCCTTGCAGAGATCTGAAAAGGCTGAAAACCCCCTGGCATGTTACATTCCCCTTTTGTCTGGTAATAACAGATAAACAGTCTATGCAGAGGGCTGCATAGAAACTTCATCACCTGCCATATCCCAGCTCTTGGACCACAGGTTCCTGGCAGATGTGTGAGAGGTAGACAGCCGTATGAGCCAGTGACTGACTGGTCTTATATGGGGCAAGTTCATATAAGGGGAAGGACAGTCAGGCCACTACTGCCATCCCACCATGTAACTAGGGGAAAAAAAAGAGCCTGCTATATTTACACAACAATTATAAAGTGTGTCCAGATCTTTCATTTGCTTTGCACTACCAGTTTTGGCAAATGGTGTTTCTTTCTTTCTCTCTCTGCATGTATATTTTTTATACACACACATATATTTATCCACTGCTCAAGATCTAAATCCTGACCTGTGAGCTGTGCAAGGCAGGAATGCTGATGTCTTACTTCCTTGTGTGATTCCTCATGGAGCTAGGACGTGAGCCCCAACTGGGATCTTTAGACAGAATAGTAAATGAAACTGCTGCATGGTGCATGTTATTCAGTGATCTTCAAGATCAGTGCTGGTTTCCTGAAGTCCAGTCTACTTT
The DNA here is from genome assembly GCA_026283785.1 of Coracopsis vasa. NCBI lineage: Eukaryota > Metazoa > Chordata > Aves > Psittaciformes > Psittacidae > Coracopsis > Coracopsis vasa. The sequence goes on from JANHGB010007808.1 coordinate 25,185, forward strand.
ATACACTTTTTATAATCAAAGGAAGGAGCTGTCTCCCTCCCCCTAGTATTTATTACAGACAGTGTCTGAGCTTCAAACCAAGGCAACGGAGCACTTTGTAGACACATAAACCAACGATGAAGCTAAATTGCTTCACCTCAGAAACCAGGCTCTAAATGACTTCAGACAGCTTCTAAATACATTCTTTCTGGCTTTACAGTCTGGAGATAAAAGAACTGTCTGGTTAAATAAGGGCAAATTTCTCCTAGCCAGAAGAGCCAACAGGCTGCAGTTGATTTTTTAGTGGCACAAGGGAGGTATATGTCTGAGGTCAGGCTTGTTGTATGAACTGGGTCCTAATGCAGTGATCCACCAGGAATGCGACCACCCATGCCTAGGGGGAGGACCCTGTGGTTATCTGCAGGAGTTGGCCTAGGGCTTCCTGCCGATTCTGCCAAGGCCTTTGGCCACTTGACACCGGGATGTGTACTTTCCTGCTCTTTCTCCTGTCCCTTGAATGGAGGTGCAAGCTGCAAGCCACAGCCAGGGATGAACCGCAGTGGGAATGCTACATATCTCACAAGTCTTCATTTTTGGTTTTAGTGTGGGAAGGAATAGCATAAGAGGAAACAACTTTAACACATTTTTTTAAGTCTACCTTAAATTCAGAATTCAGAAAGAGGGGCCAGAATCGATAAAATCAAGGGGTGACCTAAACCCACTTTTCTTTAGTAGAGTCCCTGGGATATGTTCATCTACCTTTTCTGTAACATTAGATTTTGCAGCTGATTTCTATCCAGTTACAGAGAGCAATAAGAAGATAGGACCCAAAGACTATTATCCAGGGGCCTATTCTCTCTTTCACTGACGTGGATGGCAAATTGACTTCAAGGGAAACTTCATCATGCTGTAGTGTTGATAGCATCGGAGAGGAAAGTGTAATTAAAGGGCAAAAAAAGTGGAAAATCATTCAGTGCAATGTATTTCTTGGATGGCTCGAGCTGACTCTACATAACAGGCAAAGCATTTCTTATTTTCTAGGGGAAGATTTTTAATGGTAGTTGAGCTGAGATTTTTTGGCTCTTTTTCAGGCTTTTTACTGGGACATTGCTAGAGTATTCCACTAGCTGCCAGTGTGTAAAGTGGGCAGATCAACCTTGAAATATTATGGTCTTGGGATAAATTTTGCTCTTGTTTTCACCCCAGTGTAAATCCAGAATACCAGTAATGACTTCAGCTGAGCCACTTCAGATTTACATCAGCAAAAATGAGAGGAGGGCCTGCCCATGCAGATGCAGCCTGAGGGATTAGGAGTCCGTCTGTGTGTTGTACCCCTACTTCCAATTGACACCCTAGCCTTAATTCAGTGGAGAGCCAAAGAAACTGCTTGCCCTGCAAATGAGCATGGATGCTAATGCATTGCAGTAAGGATTTATCAACAGGCTGACACCTCAGTATCCATCTCTTATTTGCATAGCAGAGAAATTTATAAATTATGAATTTATCAATTATGAATAAAAATGTGCGATTAGCTCTGCAGTGGTCAGGATAGGGGTTAATTCTGGCATTAGCAGAGCTGGAGGCTCAGCCACAGAGCATTTGGTAGGTAAAAATGCTTTATGCATCTGTGGACACTGCAGGTGTGTAAAGACTGAGAGCAGGCCCTTATTTAAAAAATACAGTTTATTAGATAAAACATACATAGAACCAAGTAAATGCAATTCTTTATTAAAAATACAGAAATAATTTTGCAATAGTAAAAGAAAGTACTGTCTTTTTCTATGAAACATAAATCTGAAGGTTTGGGACCTTACTTTATCACAGCCGGTCCCCCTCTATACTACATTCTTAAACATACGGCGTAAAATTGTGAAACCCAAGCAAAAGTCTGTTGTACAAAATTAAGAACATTTAAACCAGTAATACTCAGTTAAGATGCAAACAGGAGCATACAGCACACAGAACAGTCAATATACAGCTATACATTAAAACATGCCTCTAAGTAGTGACAGAGAATCCACTGGAAGGAATAAGTTACAAATGATAAAAAACAATGTCTGGAGAAATAGAAAAGGAATCACAGTTTGACATTATATTTGTTAAAAGGTTGCATATGCATTGAAACACTGTACATATTAAGGATGAATATGTTGGACCTACCCATACAGAACATGCTAAATTGACAGTTATTATTTTGTTTGGATGCATGAATATGTATGAGGTGTACATATGGTGGGCAGATGCGTATCTGTGTACATACATCAGACCTGTGTGTATGTACATATAGAAAGGCATACACCTCCATAGCTGAAGACAGATCACTTCAATAAAACCCTCTGAGGCAGGGTGAGAGCAATACTAATATGCTGTTTGTCATAATCGTGCTGCTCCTGGGACTCCAGGCATTTTATTCTCATGTTATTCTCACTGTAAGTTCCACATTCATTTTACCTCAGCTCTCCCTTGTTTGCGTATTTGCAAAGTGAATACAAAACTATTCAATATAATGCAATGTTCAGTGTTGGAGATGATTTATTAGGGGAGGTTTTGATAGCTGAGGAGCAGCAAAATATTAAAGCATTTGCATTGCTTTTCCAATAAGTGGAACTAAGGGGCAGATGTCTTGTACCTGATTATTGTTAACATCATATGGTAATCCTGGCATAACTAATAACATATCCTATATGTTATCTTTAGTAAGAATTCTTGGTTGAAAATGGAGAAGGCTTACATTAAGAGAAGTCGTAGGCATCTAAGCCCACGTAGGCATCTAAGCAACCCAAATAGTGTATTGTCTCCTGACAATCATAGAAAAATAAAGTAATGCTAAAATATAGTGCTAAGTAAAATAAATGGAGAGCAGAATGAACATTAAGTGAAAGAATTACTCAGGCTTCACAGAATTAGAAATTACCTAGATCCAGAAAAGCACATTGAATAGTCAACTTGAAACAGAGCTCGAGTCTCATGGCAGTGATACAGAGGTGCAGGCTTGGCACCAAATGGCACAGAACTGCATTCCTGCCCTGGGATCTTGAGGTTGTCATAGGGTAAAGATGCTTTTTTTGTTCCTCTCTCATCAAAAGAAAGCAAACCAAAAAAGTGCTAAGGCAAAGATGTGTAGAAGATGGATACAGAAATCCTGACTGTTCTCTCACCAGTGAGTGTGACATTGGTACCATCTCACTGACGTTGGTGGCGACGGTCTAGATTTATATCAGCATCAGAAAAGAAGCAGCCTAGGAAGGTTTACACAGCAAGACATGATTGAGACGCCCTGGAAAACAATGGTGGGTGCACTGAGGTGAGTTGACGCAGTCTTTTCTTTCCAAGGGGGCACCCACGCAGCATCACCTGTGTCGCAGACCGCAGGGCTGAGCTAACAATGTTATACTGGCAGTGAAATAAATGCAACTGCCTCTTGCCGTCAAGAAGAGAGTAGGAGCCTGGTGACACCAGCGTGGCAGCGCTGGCTGGAGTAAAACCAGGCAGAATGGGGAGAACAAGTGGGACAGTCTGAGCCAAGGGCTTTCAAAATACACGAGCCTTATATACACCTCACATCGAGTCACAAGACCTAGGACTGAAGTCAGCATCATTCAAACCCCTAATCTCACCATGACAGCACATTTTTATCAAAAAAGGAAATCTCATTATTTACATCCTGTTTTTATTATACACGCAGGCAGGTGGAGGAAGCCTGGTGAGGTAGTGTATGTGAGCTGATTTCTATGTTTTGATAATAGCCACAGAGTAGAAACCTATGCCTTGTGCCGGACCGGCTCCTGTACCTCCTGTGGGATTTGGATGAGAGCGGTCACAAATGCGTTATTCTAATGATGTGAGGTGTGGAGATGGGTCTATCAACAGTAAGTGGTGTAGGCTGCAATAAATTTGGGAGTCATGTAATGAAAGACTGTTAGCTTGAACTCTTGATTGTAATCAAATTTTTTGTATGTTCATTTTTCTTTTCTCTGGCAGATTTTGCTTAAAGAGATTCAATAACTCAATATCTGATGTCCCTTACAAAATGTACATTCCTGAGTACAGTGCTCGGGAAAAGATGTCATTCACTTTTTAAGAAAGGCAAGAGTAGTGTATGTATCATCGTTATATAAAAAAGTCCAAGATTGTAAAATAGCTGCAGGAGGTGAAGAAAGCAGCCCTACTTATACAGCTGCTGCAGAAACTGAGGCTTATCTAGCAAATTACAGAACATTAAAAATCAAAGCTAACACACTTTGAGCCCAATTAGCAATAGAAAAACTGATAGCTGAACATACATCAAAAAAATCCCTGTCCATGCTTCACTGGCCTTGGAAGCTGCTGCTGAGGAGTTGGAAGAGAGCTCAGAGCAGCATTAAAAAGGAAAAAAAGGTGTGAGCAGGAGTTGCGCTATTTTGTGGCCTGATGTAAGGTTGCCCCTTTCCAGCTGGATAGAAACTGTTCTGCTCTTATCCTTCACACTGTTTGGAAACAGAGACCCAGAGCCAAAATCTGATCTCATTCCCACTGGTAGAAATATGCAGTAGCCACACAGAAGCTGCAGCCATTACTCTAAATTCACACTTGTGTATCCATGTGTGAATCTGCCCTCCTTTATTGCATGTATTTCAGTATGAAGGATGATGCGGTAAATATTGCAATGCCAGTTGCCATGTGGTTTTTCTCACGACACAAGCATGGCCTTACCTCACTGCTGATTTTGTCTATGCCAACATTGCTTTTCTTCCCCCAGCTGGTTGGCTTTTTCCTACCTTATGTTGTCTTTATCATTGGCAGTGGGCAGCCTTTCTTTACAACCAACTTTTTGATACTGGCTGAAAGCAAGCTGAACCTTCTCCAGTTCTGGGGGAGCGATGCTGCTGTCTCTGTGCTCAGCGCACGTCGATGCTCACACCTGCCTAATGGTGTGTTATTCACAGGATCAAGCCTGGTCCATATGGCTATCAGCAACAGGATGGGAGCCAAGGATTCATCGCAGTGGGCAGTGTAAATGGGACAGTTCAAACCAATAAGCATTTAAGCAGCTTGAATATCAAGAGGCAGCATAAGAAAAGATGGAAGGTAGAGGGGAAAACTGTATTCACCCTGCATAAAAGTGCTGCACCTTTAATGAGGTATTTATTGCAAATAGTCATCAGCCAACTAGTTTAAAAGCCATCTTCAACAAGTGCCTGTCATACCGGTGGATGAAAACAGTAGAAGGGGGGTTTTGCATGAGATAAAAGAGTATGTCAAAAAAAATACAGACAACCTAATTCAAAGATGTCAGTGCATGGTAGTCTTTGCCGTAGCAGAACTGGTACTATGCTCTATTCCCACAGTGGGGGCATAGGATTGGAAGGGGGTGGGAAGTTCCAGGGAAAAGACTAGAGAGCAGAGGAGGACTGAGATGGAGAAAAAGGAGGACTAACTGGCTATTAAAAGCCAATTTGGGTGCTATAATGCAGGTGCATAACGAAGATGTCGGCAAGGGCTGTGTGTGTGGAGTAAGTCAGATGTGGACAGCATAGGGAGAAAGGCTGGAACACAGTGAGAGCAGATGGTCCTGTGGGTGCATTACTAGATTCAGACCAGGAGGTCTGGGTTCAAACTCCTGGCTTCACCAAAGATCAGGTTTAACTGTTCAGTGTGTTGCCTCCTGTTTAACAGGAGGCAATACAGTTTGCCTTCATGGAAGTTTTGCTTAATTTTTCTCCATGCTCTGCTATTTTCCCCTTGCGTGGCTCTGGGAAATTCATGCCATCAACTTTTATCTGTTTTCAGCATTTATCTGCAATAGGAAAGGAAGGCTGCCTCTAGGATGCCCTCCTCCTTAGGTTGTCCCTTTTGCCTCATCAAGTTGTCAACTCTCTAGGCCAAGCCAAGTGTCTCATAGTATGCCCGCACAGTGCCTGACACAATCTCTACTTGTCATTGTGACACAAATACTGATGTTGAGTTTTGATAACAGCAGCCAATCATGCTTGTATTTGAACTGTTAATATTGTCAAATGGTAGATCAGATACTGATCTCATTTACACTGGTAAAGGCAGATCAGATACTGATCTCATTTACACTGGTAAAAATGTAGAATAACCCTACTAAATTTACAGCAGAGTCAATGGAAGACTGGAAGTGAGGTTGGCTTTTTGAAAACACATAGACTGCGTAAGCAAGAAACTTTCTTTTAATACTAGGTTTCTGACAGGCATAAAATGAAAAGCCTGGTGTATGTTGACCTGCTACACAGCTATGGCTATAGCTGCTTTCTGAAGTTTTTGTGCCACAAGAAAATTACTCTTACCAAGCTGATCAGAAGCCTTGTGGATGCTACAGCACATTAGAAAAGCCATGAAGAAGACAGATAGGTTTTAGAGACAGTCATTTGGTTCCAGTGGAACCTCGACATGTGGATCAATTCACAATACTGCCACTGCAGCAAATGCTCGGGGCCATAAAACACATTACAAATCAGGAAACCATCAAACTGAGGGATAAAATTAATCACTCGTCTTTCACTGGCTCGAATTCACTGAGATTCTGAAGCCCTTTTTCTCCCCTTTTCCTGTGTTTCAGCTGAAAGACACTGAAAGCTGTGAAACTGCTTCACTCTGAAATGTCCTTATTCCTGTACTTAGACTTCAGGGTTTTCCCATTTCCCACTCTTTTATAGATCTCTGACAGTAAGAAATTGGTTGCCTGCATTTCATGTTCAAAAAGAAAAGGGCTGCATGATCTCAGTTTTGTATAACACCAAGGGAAAACTCTGGGTGATAAAGACATACTGCTCTACGCAGGGAAAGCTCAATAAGATCCCCGAGACTTGGCACAAACTCCATGAGAACCCTTGAGAACCCATGAGAAGCTTGGGACTTGCCCATTTTTGAGCCCACCCTTCCTAGCTGCTCTGCGCTGCACTTACTTCACCCATTTCACAGCCTGTCTATGCAGCCAAGCAAGCCTCTCTGAGCAGCACACATGCTCACGTGCTCTTCTGTCCAGCCTCAGATGCTGGTTTTTGGCAGCTGCCTAAACATAGACCAAGAGGAGCAAGACTCTCTAGCCAGAGATGGAATCTCTTCTGAAGTCCTGTGAGCTATTCCTGTCCGATTATGGTACTATCAAGAGACTCAACCATTTGAAGTATAATGAAGTGCCATGTATGCTGGAGGAGCCAAAAATTGTGGGTCACTGGGACTGATCTTGAAAAGTTTTATTTTTAAATTCCACCTAAGGCTTTGCCTCGGGAACACGTGGAAATGTCCCAGTGAAGTCATGTCTGAATCCGGGCGAGTTTGTGACTAGTGGCACGGCTGAAACCCTCAGTGCGTGGGCTTTGGGTTTCTGCGAAGTGGAAAACCCAAACCACCCTTCCTGAAACTCGTAGCTAAAACACAAAGCTAACTGGAGAAGGTGTTGGGATCAGGTAGAGGTGTAGCTGGAAGAGCTCTCTAGCAGGAAGCTAGCAGCTCTCCTGGGAGCACGGGAGAGCAGGCTGGCCAGCGGCAGCTGTCTCCACTCTTTGTAAGGGAGGATGAAATAGCTTGTTAGGCTCTCGTTACTATGGGACGTGGCTGAAGCTTGACCTGGTTTATGAGCCAAGCCCTGGTCTTATGAATTCAATAGGCAGACCTCAGTGGGACCTGGGTTTGGCCTAACATGCTTTATTTAGCATCTTGAGTGAGGGGAGCATTTTTCTTTAGATTACATTTGAAAGATTCTTGGTTTTCAGCTTAACTCTTATGGTGGCAGTGTGTTGCACACTCATATTTCTTTCTTTTTCTTTAATAAATCGCATCTCTCCTGCACTTAGTCTCTGACCAAAACCTGTCTGCTTGAACTGCAATAAACCTGACCGGTCAGTGATGTCTCTGCTGAAAGCAATCCCCTCCAACCACACCATGCATGCATGGGCTGACCTCCAGGCTACCACATCCCTACCCACCCCTCTAGCTCCAGGCACCTGGTGGGGAGTGGAGGCTCTGGGAGCGAAGGGAGGCAGAGACTGTAAATCCACATTTGCATAGCTGTACATCTGAGGCATGGGGATTTGCCGGAGCTGGGGCCAGAATAAGCGAGTTCTGTTAGAGTCTATCAGATTTGAGAAGTACAGATGTGATAATACCACTGCAACCACAATAGAATTTACAACAGGAAGTGTTGCAGCTGTTGCTTATTAGCATTAGTGCAAATTACACAAAGTAAATTGTTAGCAGACATGTTTCCATAATATTTAACTCATGGCAGTGAATAAGTGATTATTTTTCAAGCGAAATTTTAGATTTTGAAGGGAATCAGTTTCCAATTGCCCATGAAGGGAGCATGGATTAGAGAGTAGCATGCAGCTCTTGCAAAGCACCAGAGGCAATGTGTGCAGCAACTTGCCTGCTTTCTCTGGCGAAAGTGTGTGAATTTGGGACCATATTTCTTGGTGAGAGAAGGAAAATCCAAATGGCTCTACATGAGTCATCACAAGTGACAGGGAGCAATGGTGTGTGGGTCATGTTCAGGAGCTGCCTCAGTAAGGTTCTGCACATGAAAGTGGTTGGAAAGGGAGGGAGGCTCTTGCTGACCTGCCATTTCCCTGAATTTTTGCCCCCAAAGTGCTTTTAATGATTTAGTTCCCTAGCAACCCCAAGCCTGTTGATGTGGAAGCAGCCCATGCCAGCAGAGCCCCAGGAATGAGTCGCTGATGGGAAGTGGGGGCCCAGTGGCACGTTGTTCTGTCATGGGGAATGGTTGTGAAGACAGACATCCACCAATGACATTAGACCAGGGATTCATCCATCCCTGCCCAGCTGCACTACCATTAACTTCAAAAAACCCTCTGAAACAAGTTTTACGGGTTTTTTAGCTTCCCGGGTAGGATAGGTTTTTCTCTCCCTAAAGGATTCTGTCTACTGTTAGGTCGATCATCTTCAAACTCACACTGGTTTAAATTATTACCCCTTTTCCAATGTAATCAGTGAACATGTTTCCTTCTCAGCATCTTGCTTCTTGTATTTACAGTGACCCAAGAGAGTGTTGCTTTGTGCTATGCAGCTAAGCAACGCTGACAAGATTCAGAGGCAGGTAGAAGATATCGTCTGAAAGTATACTAAACTTGTTTAATATTTTAAAAGTTGATCAAAAAAGAGGCGGCTATTATACTGAGTAGGATTGGCTTCTGTTAGCTCTGTCAACACAATAAAAAGATAATTTATGAATTATATTATGAATATACATTATTGTATAACTTACCATATGACACTGGAGAGCATTGTCTTATGCTCTTCACAATATATAATCGCATTTCTTTTTTTTTTCAGATATTATGATCCAAAGATTGATTGACACAAGCAACCATTGTGTTACAATAACCTTGTTCTGACGTGAGAAAAAACACAGAAGCTTTTGTTCATTAAAAAGTGACAGTACATGTTTTTTAGATTCTGCTAAATTCCAATTTAGGCAATAAAGATGTGACTACCAAGACACACCCTGAGACATGAATTATATATAATGAATAAAATCATAGAATGGCTTTGTTTGGAAGGGACCTTAAAGCTCACCCAGTTCCAATCCCCTGCCATGGGCAGGGACACCTTCCACTAGACCAGGTTGCTCCAAGCACCGTCCAGCCTGGCCTTGAACA